>JBBJLS010102760.1:0-20016 GCA_037577275.1 Bryconaethiops microstoma | reverse complement strand
TAAATAAGATGTGATTCAGGTGATCACTAATCAGTACCTCATAAAGCAGAATGAGGTGCTTGTGTAGGAATTTAACATGAACAGAATGGTTGTCATACTCTTAGAAATGCTGATTTTTAAAAGAATTGCATTTTTCTCTTATTTTTTCCGAAGCTGAATGTAGTATAGATGTATTCTTATTAAGTGTTGAACCAGAACTATCCTTGTTCTATGTCACTTTTTATGAACGTTTCCTGTTTTTTACATTACTTACTTGAGTCTGATTTTTTGAGCTGAGTAATGCACACACTCTTCCCCGCTGCCCTTTGCCTTGAAGGATAGGAACTGTAAATTCTTGCGCCTGGGAGCGGCGCTTGTAGATGCTTAAAAGCAGAGAATTGTTTCAGGCTGCATTTGTAAAGGTCACATTAAATGCGAAGAGCTATAAAAGATCCGGATGGCCTCCGTCACAGTTACAGGAGACAGGAGCTTAAACAGGAGCTACTGCTGAGAGAGTGGCAGTGAGATTTATGGCATAGGAAAGGGTTTCCTCCACGCTTTGAACGTCTGTCTGGATCCCTCTTCGTGAGAAAAATACCAGCAGGAATTGTCTGACACCGAGTGTCAAATCAGCAGAAATTCACATCGGGCTCACAGCTCACTGCTCAAGTTACAGCCTAAGTACACACACACACACACACATACCCTGCCATACAGCATCAAAGTCTGTCATTGTAACCCCTAGGTTCAATATTACTTCATTTCCATTAGTTCCTGATATAATTTAATGAAGGACTGATTGAGTCAAACCAGATTTCTGATGGAAACTACAGTATCACTGGAACACACTGATATACTGAACAAAACATCACTATAATGTTATTTGTATTTATTCTTTTTGGATTTAGTATATTTAGTAATAGGTGAACAAAACATGCACAGATTTTAGATGAGCAGTGCTTGTGACGTATGAACTGTATAAACTCATTAACTGACTAAATATGAAATATAATATATACAGACAGAGAGAGAGAGGGAGAGAAAGATTAAGAGAGAGAGCGAAAGAGAAAGAGAGAAAGGGAGCGAGAGAAAGAGAGAGCAAGAGAAAGAATGAGAAAGAGAGAGAGAGAGAGAGAGAGAGAGAGAGAGAGAGAGAGAGACAGACAGACAGAGAGATCAGTTGACAATCAGGTTCATGTTAACCTGCATTCACACCATGAAAATAATAAACTACGGAAAATAAAATATTGTAGCTTATTATGTTATTATTATCTTATTATATAGCTTATTTTGAACACTCTTATAGCCATTACAAAATGTTCTGCTTTAACATTCAAAAGAAATCTTTCTTTAGGGTTAAATTACAGTAAAATGTTTAAACGAGAGATTAATCATGGTTAACTACCCGAAATATGATGAATCATTTGACAGCCCTACAAATTACACCTTTAATTACATTCTGTATTGCATTCACATATGCTGTCATGCTTTAATAATTAATATTAAACAGTAACATGCTTCTTTAATCACCCGAGACTTGAGGATTGACACTGTACGTGTGATGGGATCCAGATGCAGTCCCATGTGTCTCTCAGAGTAAATGTTATTCCGTCATTAGCTTCTAAGGAGCAGCTGCCTGTGTTTGATGAGATTTGTGGGCACTTTAACGGCGAAAGCCAGTCTCAGTGTAACTATTGGTGGTGGCAAAAGGCCATTCGTGACTGTGACAGCTGATCTAATTGACCTTTCGGAGCAAAATGTCTGGTCATACTGCAGTCTTACACTGAGGCTGCTGACACAGCTTTGGCAGGCAGAGAAGCAAAGCCAGTCCCTCCCTCTCTCTCTCTCTGTCTCTCTCTCCCTAGACTCTCTCTCTCTCCCTCTCTCCCTCTCTCTCTCTCTCTCTCTCACTCTCTCTCCCTCTCCCTCTCTCTCACTCTCTCTCTCCCTCTGTCTCTCTCTCCCACTCTCTGTCTCTCTCACTCTGCCTCTCCCTCTCTCTGCTTCACTCTGCCTCTCCCTCTCTCTGCCTCTCTCTGTCTCTCTCTCTCCCTCTCTCTCTTTCTCTCTCCACCCTCTGTCTGTCTCTCACTCTCTCTCCTTCTCTCTCCACCCTCTGTCTGTCTCTCACTCTCTTTCCCTCTCTCTCCCCCTCTGTCTCTCTCTCCCTCTGTCTCTCTCTCTCTCCCTCTCCCTCTCTCTCTCTCTCCCTCTCTCTCTCTCTGTCTCTCTCTCTGTCTCTCTGTCTCTCTCTCCCACCCCCCCTCTCTAATGAGTTAAAATATGTAATGTTAAAATATGTCCATTCATTCATACTGTCACCCTATAACATACTTAAAGGGGAATTCCACTGATTTATTCCAAACATTTAAGCATAAATAGTAAAGCAATTTCTTTAGAGTGGTTTGGTATCAAGGGTGGCTGCTTGTTTTGAACAGTGTTAGGGACAATGATGGGCATTTTTTCAGTGGGCCGTATACTGCCAAGAGATGTAAATGGCATTCCTTTAAGGACTGTCTTTAAAAGCAGTTCTCTGTGTGTTACGATGCTGTAACATCAGCCTGCTGACACGGATGACATTATCATGGCAAGGTAGATTCATTTGTGTCATTTATTTTTGTCTTTTGAAATTCACTGTCATGTAAAATGTCATAAACATTTCTGAAGGCCACATAACCAAGATTATGTCTGTCAAGGTGTACCACCTGTGGATGGTTCCCCAAACACTGAGACTGTTGACATCAGTGCTAACAAGGTTGTTGCTGGTAGAACTGACATCTTATGTCAACCCTGAGCACTGACACCGAGCCAAGTTCCATACAGTCCCTAGAATAGATGAAGGATCCCAGAGGCGATAGCAAGCGAAGGACAGTGTAAAGGCTGTAGTTACTTGTGAAAACTGGCTGGCCTTTTTATACACATCATTCTCTGACTGTAAGCAAAATAAACAAATGGCCAATATTAATTTCATTTTTGGCTGTAACACACAACCAATGAACTTTAACATTCTGTCACAAAACTAATAATTATTCCAAAAAGGGATTCTAGTACTCTGTGGTGGGATGGCGCCCCACCCAGGGTGAGTCCCTGCCTCACACCCATTGACTCCAGGTACCAGGTACCCATGACCCTAGAGAGGATTAAGCGTTTACAGATAATGAGTGAGTGAGTGATTATAGTACCTTTTAATTACAGATCCAGTAAGAAGGCTCATGCTGCGATGATACAGCTGACATCTTCTCATCTAGATTCTTCCTTGAGAATGATTTTGTGGACCAAATGTTAACTTGGGCAAACATTAGCTAACATCGCTGCTCTCAATTGCACATTTTGACGAATATTAAGTGAGTTCAGTTATGTTAGATGGGAAAAAAGCTGATTTTCTAAACACGTTTTAGTGAACATGAATCTAACTGCTTGTACACTGAATAAAAAAAATGACCACATTGATGGACAGAGGCATTTTCTTCCCTTAGGGTTTAGTTTAACTTCTGTTTGAAGTTTAATTCTGTTGGTGGGACTCATGGGCTGCACACTCATAAACTTTCTTTTTGATGGTAAATCCCAGGCGTGTGTTAATGTTGCATCATACATAAAAGAGTGCTTAGCGATGTAAGCTTTTTCAAATTGATTTATCAGTAAGTTTGTTTGATCTCTCTCTTGATATGTACCAATGAAATGTCATTCATTATGATTAAATTCAGCTCACTAAAGGCTTTCAAAAAGTGGCGAAGACTAAATGGACCTTGACAAAAAATGGTGTGGACATGTCCTCAGTGTCCCCAGTATCACCGGTGTCCCCAGTACAAATGATGCCTGTGTTTGGTGTGAAACTCTTCATTTTAAAGAAGCAGATTTCTTCACAGTGGAGGCGATGGGAACCAGGGGTCTAAGATGCAAATACAAATTAAATAATTAATCTACTATCAAAAACCACCACTAAACCTACAAACATCTTCTCAGTTTCTCTATGTAGAGATAATAAATAAATAAAATAAATCTTTGGGGACTATGTTGGCTTCCAATGCCCTGCATACACCTTCCTCCTTTTAAAACAAACTCCTCTTTATGATTTCATGTTTGGCCGTGAAACAAGGTCTCAGACATCAAGCAGCACTTTCTATATCATTTCATTTAACTTTCTGTGATGGAGCCTTTAGAGACTCTTTAGGCATGTGGTTTTATTCACCACCACTGTGAACAATTTGGACGTTTCTAAGAAAGGTTGTTTCGAACAGAACCATCTGAACGGCTTTGTTTACATCTTAACTACATTTGGTTATGTGGAAATTGAAAAAGAAAATACTATTTAGCTGACACAGCATGTGTGAAAATTTCCTGATTCCTGTACCAGCAGAAAGAACGCAAAATATCTGATCACATTTTAAAAAATCCTCATCATGGAAAACCACTTTTTCTTTGGGGTTGTTCAATAAAAAGACAGATGAAATAATAGTAATTTCAAAACATACCAAGTACTCCCCAATACAGATGGTCTATATATGGAAACATATTTGCAAAAAGAGCTGTTTTGAATCCACTGTGTTCTGGGACATGAAAACCAACACATTTACATATAATCCTCTTATTCGGCCTATAGCAGTTCAGTTTCGCCCGTTCACACTGAACTCATGAGGAGTGTTTCAGCGCAGACTTTTGAATGGAACACAGCGCAGAGTTGCCTTCAGATAAGAGCTTGACTGAAACTGCCTTATTAACATGAGCTTGCACAACCTCCAGCACAACCTGAAAGCAAGCAAGCCTTCATCTGATTCTCCGCTTCCTCTGATCAGTACGCGTCAAAACGTCAACGTTTCTGTTCTAGAAATGTATTAGCATGTGTTTGAATTACATCAAGCATGTGTTCTCACATCTCTGTGATGGCAGAAGCGCCTCTCCGTTGCAGAGGCGAACGAGCGCATATGAATGTGCTGATTAAACTTATTGTTTGTTTGTGAAACAGGGTTTGGGGTCTCTGAAGGCATTTCAGAGGTGAAGTGGGCCGTTTTGAAATGCAAAGTACTGTTTTGAAATTTTTTTTTGATTTGTCTCTTTTGAGAAAACTTTGTTGCCGTATTTAGACTCCTAAAGATGCCTGGCCTCGGTTTGATGGTGCTGAGGAAATGTATTCACATGTATTGCACTGATCTATTTCAGTGATTCTGAGACAAAGCGAGCCTGCTTGTATTTCTGGAGCTGCGGTGAATGATGTGATTTGTTTAGGGCAAATTTCCTATAAATAACACGGCGCCATGTGCCGTTTTGTGAAAGCGAGTATTCGGCTTGGATTGAGGCATTTCAGAAGCGCGAGCGTAAACATAAATTGTGGTCCAGCAATTGAGAAAAGCGGCATGTCGCTCTGACCGTCACAACTCACTGATTACTTACGGCTCTTATTCCACAAACATGCAGGCCAAGGCTTTATCTTAATTAGAGAGGTGAATTAAAAGGAATTGCCTTGTCAGACCTGATTTAGTGGGGGACTCTCCGCCTGAGTGCAGTTAACATGACGCACAGCCAGCGGCAGATTAACACACTCACAGTACCAGCAGTCCACCAACTGCCCCCCCCAGACAAAGAAATGGACGCTGAAAAGGCGAAACTGAACACCCCCTCAATATTAGACCATTTCAAATAGCCTAAAGGTCTCAGCATAAATATAATTAGTCTGAATAGACATCATTTTACAGTGGAATATGTTTAGGATAAAACATTAATAAAATATGTAGGTCTTCTTAATAATAAATCATATAAAATAATCAGAAAAATACACCATCATATAAACACACAAGGGGACCTTGATGGTAAAAAGGCAATTTGAAAAATTAGTTTTCATCATGAGCATTTCATGCAGGGGACTTTCAGGAGACATTGTAAAAAAATGTAATCTTTTATCTCAAAAATGTAAGTAATGGTGGTTGTGTTAAATTTGTGTTCACTGAACGTCTAGCAGTAAATCTGTTTTACATTCTTTTCCCTTTTATTTGAAGTTTTTATGAACGTTGTGATTGCATTTTTAACCAGAGTTGCTTTTTTCAGGTAAAATGTTGCATCATTTTTTAGAGTGGTCTGGTTCCCATCATTGCCACTGTGAAGAATTCTGACAATTCCGTTTCTCTAGAACAGAGCACATCAAAGCTGTAAAAGTACATAGAAGGCACATCTATGTGGGAACCTTGACAGTAAAGGCTCTTTGCTACTTAGTTTTCATAAGAATGAAGAAGAAAAACGATCTGAGCTTTCCACCGGCTCATGAATATTTCCAGGGAAAAACGGTGGTGACCTTTTTATACATTTTTTTCCCTTCAGGCACCTCCACCAGCCACTCCTGAGTGTCAAAATTGTACCTTTTTTTTCCTGTTTTTACTTTTATTCCCAGTTTTTGAGCAGTCATGATGCATTTCAAAAGGACAGGCTCACTGATATGCAAACTGTCAAATCGCAGATTGTTGTGGTGCGATTTAAAAACGGGGCTACAGGTAGAACAGGAAACAAAGTGGAGTCCGAAAGAACATGAAAATATCTCACCTACTAGCTATAAATGCCTCCAAGTAAGCTGTTTATATAGTGCTGTAAACTTCACAGTTCTTTTCTGTCCTGCTTCCATATCTTACTCCAACAGGCAGGTGAGCCTTTTCCGAGCCATGCTTGATGAAAACTGATGCATGGAAGTACATAAACACACGTCCAGTCAGAATTCCGCACAGAGTTATTAGGTTTATTCTATAATTAAGTGCATTTCATGCCCCCATACAATCAAATTATATGCATTTTTCATCATCATGATAAGGTGTGATTATGTGACATGAAAAGTAACATGATCACGTTTTTTCTTGTCTTTCTTTTTACTTGATGATGTGTGAAAAACCATGCAAATATGCAATTATGTGCTTATTTGATGATCATATTGAGCCAAACAAGTGATTATAACTAGAAAAAACTTTTCTGTGCCAAATTTGCTGTTTAGCTTCTATTTTGTCAACAACATTAAACCGGCCTTAAATGTTCACGTGACACTTACATGTGAAAAACTGTGAAGAGTTTAAACATTTCTTATTCATATTGGTTTATGACTTAAATAAATGATAATATCTAGGAAAATCATCTAATTGATCAAGTTTGCTTCTAGTTTGTCAAAAAACATTAAACTGACCTCTGTTGTTCTTTTTTTAATCCCGTTTAATCTTATATTGTGATTTCCCATCATGTCCAGTTGATCATTGTGAAAAAAGCCATTTATTTAATAATTTTTAAGCATTTCTTGTAAAATACTTACATTTTGTCAGTGTGTCTCTGTAAAATTATTGTCAGCCAGGTTACTGAAGTGAATAAAAACTCTCTCAACAGGGCTTTTTCACATTTTCCGCTTGCCACTCTCGCCGGCTTCTGAAACAGGTCATTATTTTTCCAGTCTACGCCGTACTGGAGCGTAACAATAGCTCAGGCAGCAGGGCTGTGTGACGACTATAGCAAGTTAACCTGCGTTTGTGATTGAAAAAATTATTTTCAAAGATTAACAGTATGGGCTTCCAGTGCTACCGCAACAAGCTGACACATCATTAACTGAGGAGAAAAGTTCATCTGAAAGCAGCATTCTTACGTAATGTCTTTACTATAGGCTGGGCAGCTTTAAGGCACTTTGTTGCTGCAATAGTCTTTAATAACGCTCTACTTTTCAAATCACCTGAATCTGTGCTGACTGTAATGTGTGCTCACTCAAGAAATGATGAAGTTCCATGTAACTTTTTTTTTGTCATTGAAGGCGCCATTATTTTTGGCCACAGAATGTAAAAGGGTCTAGAAGACATGGCCCAATCAAATCTGCCCCAGCACAAATTCTTGAAGTTATATCCTCTCGTTTCTCTACTGATGTTTGTTAAAAAGCTGCATATTGATTGTTCAAAAGCTGCATTTGGGTGGTGGGGTGACTGGTGGCCTAGTGGTTAGGGAGTTGCCCCTGTGATCAGAAGGTTGTGGGCTCGAATCCTAGCGTCATCACTGAGGTGCCCTTAAGTAAGTTACCGTCCCCACACACTGCTTCACTTGGTGAATGGGTTAAATGCTGAGAAAGAATTTCACATTGTTCACACTGTGTGCTGTGGTGTATTCATGTGCGACTATAATGAGCCATTTTAATTAAAACTGTAAATTAAATTCAATTTACTGGTTAGGGCCCCACAGTGGCGCTGTTGCCTCACACCTCCTAGGTAGTGGGTTCGAATCCAGGAGTTTGCATGTTCTCCTCGTGGTGGTGTGGGTTTCCTCCAGGGTCTCTGGTTTCTCCCACAGTCCAAAGACATGTTTCAGTTGAAATGGGGTTCTAAACTGACCGTAAGTGAGAGTGAATGTGGTGTGTGTGCGCCTTGTGGTGGGCTGGCGCCCCACCCATGGTGAGACCCTGCCTGACGACCACTGAACCGTTGACCGGTTATCCGCAACCCTAGTGAGGAATAAGTGGTTACAGAAAGTGAGTGTAGTGATTAAACTGACTGACTGACTTGTACCGGGTTTGAGGTCTCCTGGTTGTTTCGGAGGTATAGTGTGATATTCTGAAATGCAAAATACTGCATGAAGTAATAATCAGCAGCGTTACTGCAGTCTCACTTATTCGGAGCCGCAGGTTATCAGTATGACGCTCATAAGCTTGGCGTGGTGGTAGTGGGATAGAAGGTCGGATCTAAGACCACGCATTGCAGCAGAACAATCAAATGCAAAGGTTCTGTCGGTCAAGGACAAGCACAACTGTGGGCAGTTTCATTTTCCACTGGATTCAATGTTTTAACTTAAACTCAGCACAACTTACTTGAAAGAGAAAACAAGAAAAATCCACCCTTTATGAACTGTAACAAGCATCTTGGAGAGGTTTACTTTGGTTTGGTTTAGTGTTTATCAGGAACCTTGCGTCACCATCAGATTTAGTTAAACAGTTTATTTCTATCTGCAGTCTCTGGGCAAGTAAACATACACCCACCTAAAGACACACACACACACACACACACACACACACACACACACACACACACACACACACACTTCTATACATATATTCTCTCAACACACATTATTCCCAAATCTGCACAAATAGTCAACCCTCATTCCCTGTTTCTCAACCCACGAGAGAAACTCCAATGTCAAGAAGAAGGATGAGACAAATACAGGCAATGCTAAGCCAAACTAATGCAGGCCTGACTGAGCACTTAAAATCCATTTTTTAATTTCATATTAAAAATGTTCATGCACAGTATATACAGTATATAACACAGTATCTTTTCAGATCTGTGGGGGGTCGATCCTATCAGTTGGGTCCAAATGAAAAGGAAGAAGCGAATGAATAAATGAAGAGGTGAGATTTTTCACAGAAAAAATGTGAAGTAATAAGAGTACAAGTCTTTCATTTGAATAATGCTCCAGATGTTCCAAAATAATGCGCAAATGGAAGAACAAAGTACAATTACTTAAGTGCACACACACACACACACACACACACGTACAGTTACACACACACAGGCATACACACACATACACTTACACACACAAACACACACACAGGCATACACACACACACACACACACACACACATATGCACATACACACACATATGCACATACACACACACACATACACTTACACACACACACACAAACACACAGATACACACACTCAGACACGCATAAACACGCACATATGCACATACACAAAACGTCCCTTATCAGTGTTCTGTAAAGTCACCCAGACCCAGCCAGAGTGATCTGGGGTCATTAGTATTACCCCCGTCCAACAGGCAAGGGCACAGGAGACGTCCCTGTTCGTGTCCAGACTTTCTCACTCACTGAGTATGATCTGTATGTTCTGGAAGTGAGCTCAGCCTTTTTGTACTTCAGGGGAAAACTATGCTGTCTGCTACCCACCACGGCGTCTGAAAACTCTCCAGAAGTGAAGCTCAACAGATAATCCCTGCTTTACTGTTTTCAGACTGAGGCTCAGCTGTGCCTGCTGTTTTTACATTACATGCTTCTTTTATTGACATGACCAAATACGATAAGGAGGTGCCGTCTGATATGTTCGCCGAATACTGATCTTGTTGATGTATTTCTTTTCTGATTTTGTCTCATCAAAGATTCATCCGTCTTTAGACTTTAGAGTGTATTCACGGGCATCTGACGAGAAAAATGTGTCTTACATTATTTTCCTTTTATAATTGAGCCTGTGGCTATCAAGCTCATTGAAATTCTGTTTATTCTCTCTTTACAAACCAGTGAAATCACACAGACACAACTTCAAAATGAATATTTCATCAAAAGAGTGACGCACAGTGACTCTTATCTCCACGCTTCTGCATAGATCTCTCAAAATAAACTGCCCAACCTACAAGCCACGCATATGGCGTGTGTGTGTGTATGTGTGTGCGCGCGGGTGTGTGTGTATGTGCATGTCGGCAGAAAATGTTCACCTAAAATCTCAGTCCTGCATTGGTTTGGCCAGTGTATTTGTGTGAGTGTGCGTGTCTGTTTGTGTTTGTGTGTGTGTGTGTGTCTGAGTGTGTGTGTGTGTGTGTGTGTGTCTGAGTGTGTGTGTGTGTGTGTGTGTGTGTGTGTGTGTGTGTGTGTGGGCATGTGTGTGTGCACGTTTGTGTGTGTGCATGTTTGTGTGCATGTTTGTGTGCGTGTGTGTGCATGTGTGTGTGCATGTTTGTGTGCGTGTGTGGGCATGTGTGTGTGCATGTTTGTGTGTGTGCATGTTTGTGTGCATGGTTGTGTGCGTGTGTGTGCATGTGTGTGTGCATGTTTGTGTGTGTGCATGTGTGTGTGCATGTTTGTGTGTGTGTATGTGTGTGTATGCAGGAAAGAAAAGTTCACCCGAAGTCCTCTTCTCAGGCCTCTTTGGCTCGGCCAGTCCAGTAGAGGTGAAAGTGTTTTCACGTGTAATTCTGACAGACTCAGACTCACTGCGTTCTGCTGATAACCAGCGGGCCGCCTCTCAGTGACATCATGCTTAAATATTCTGAGAAATGACGGAATTCATGCACCATTATTTCTGTGAGTAATACGTTTTGAATCCTATCACTCTTCCCAGCAGCAGTGGAGAGTAAGGATGTGTAACTAATTTCAGGTATCTGTGGCCTGCTCTATTAAAATATTCTCATTTGTTAATGCTTCTACTTCCACTCCACTACATTTCAAATGAACTCACTTCACTACCCTCTGCAGCACGTGCCAATACTCTTCACTCTGAAGTCGGATCGACTAAAACAGTGGTTCTCAAACTGTGGGGCATGGCATCTTGAGAGGTCACTGAGGGGCCGGGGGGGGGTGCAAAGGACATTGTTTTTTTTACAGCGTGTTAGTTTGCTAAATCAGCTTTAACTATATGTAAAAAGCACTTATAAATGGTACCAGTTTGGCATTTGGCATTATTAAAATGTGTAGAGCAGCCCTTTATCTCCAGCCTAAGGTCATTCATTATTTTGCACTTTATGTTTCTCTGAGGTCCACTCATATCCTGTGTTGTAGTTCATTATTACATGACCATTTTCCAACCTCTCTTTACCCCTTATTAAAAAACTCATCTCCTGATATCCTCCCGCTCCCATGGTGTCACAAATAAACACATGGTGTGGAATACAGATGGCAAACTCTTATTTTCTGCTGTACATTTAAGACTGATTTATGTAAATGATTTCTGCTCTGATTGGCTGGTCTGCATTGTGCCTCATTCAAAAAGCAGTCCAGACCGAAACACTCTAACTTCTTCATGGACGGAGCTAAACTACAATAGACTACAGCAGAAATATAGGAATGTATGTAAATGTGTTGCTCCTTGTGACATCACAAAAACAGAGAATTCGAAGTGGGCTACTTTTGAAGCTAAATTTGCTTTTAAATAAAGTAGGTCTTGAAATTTTAACAGTTTGATGTATGTGTGTCCATTAACTCAAAAACAACAATACAAGAATCCTGTTTCTTCTCCGGTGATATGATACCAAGAGCGTCACTGCTTTTAAGTAATAAAGGTTGTGTGTATTTTGACCACAACTGCATCCTGGTGAATTCTGTAACTTCATTATGTGCAAAGAACTGACTGGTTGATGAAAAATGCTTGAGAAGGAGCAGCACTGTTTTGCTGGAGTCCTAGCCGAGTATTATCTGTGGTGTAAAGGTGCTCCCACTGTGTCCACATAAATGAAATGAAATAGCCGCTCTTGCGGAGAGTAGAAGACGTTTATTCCTGGTTATTGCCGGTTATATCAAAAAGAGCGTCACCCCAATTTCTTTAGATTAGAGATTAATGAATCCAGTTTATTGTGTCTTTGGCTACAGGGCTGGCTGGAAGGCTTCTCAGAGTACCATGAGCCATTATTGAATAAGGCTGGAATACAGAGTGAGCTTTCTGCATGCAGGCTTCATTTCACTCGCTGACCCCCAGCCTGAGCGTCAAAAGCAATATCTGCTTCCATATTTCCTAGTTGGGTTGCAGAATATAACACTGCATAAACAGAGAACAAGGCAAATGAAATGCTCTGAACTCATGAATAAAGGGACAGAGAAAGCTGTTCACTCTATAGACACGCGCTGGTGTCCAGAAGTACACATAATGAGATCTTCCATTGAAAAAAAAAAAGAACTCAAAAAGCACCACTCCCCATTCACATAGACTTTCACCTCAATCTTCTCAGCTTTAGATGCTCATCAGAGCAGCTCTTGGCTTCCTGAGTGAAACAAACTGCCTGATGGTGAGTAATTTCCTCTGAAAGAAAAAGCTTCCTTCGCTGTCTGTATGGCGTGACTCACAACACAATTAAACCGCAGCCCATGCTGCTGAAAGGTGTTGCTTCGTGAAACCCCGCTCTGTGGCCTTGACAAAGGCGAGTTAGTTGTCATTTGCATCACCGTTACTGTAATTATCCATGTGGTGAAGAGGGTCTGGCGACAGTTCACTGAACAGTGTTGAAAACTGAGTTGGCAGAAGTCATGGTGGTTTCATGGTGATTTTAAACTAAGTATTGGTGCAAAAATATACACTTTTAAGCGTAACCAATGTCCTAAACTACATCTAGAGCAATTGTCAGTAGAAGCTCGCTCTCTCTCTCTTTTCCTCTCTCTCTTTCTCTCCCTTTCTCTCTCTCCTGGCTGAATAAGTGTGAGTGTTTTCCTGGTTATGTAAGCTCCACTTGAGTGAACAGCACTGAAGTAATTAACGCTTGCTTGCTGGAGTGTGGCTGAGAAATAACAGCACTCAAATAAATAAATATGAAAACATGATTTACGGCGGCCCATTAAAAGTGGCACCAGTGGGCTCCAGAAAGTACAGGAGCCGTACGCAAAGGCTGCTGATCCATTAGGGCAGTTTTACGGAATTTCTTTATCAACAATAATTCCCTACACCACAACTTTAAGGTGCTTCTGCAGTTTATTTTCTTCTAAACATCTTCAAGTTCCTCTACAGGGTTTCCTTCCAGAAAGGGTTTCCCTTAAAATGCCACGGTAGATTTGTATTGTTTCCAATGAGCTGCTGCTGATGCCTGGTTTAATTTTGGTGTAGAGGTCAGATCATCTGCACTGCCTGAGAAGGAAGGCTGCAGGGTGATCTTTCATATCAGGTTGAGGACATTCGACTGCAAATTGATTTGAAATGCTATCTGTGATCTAGTTATTCTATAGTTTAAGTTCAAGTTCAAGTTTATTTATGTAGCACATTATCACACACAGAAGTGCATTCAGTGTGCTTTACAGAAACGGAAAATAAAATAATGATAAATATAGGTAGAAAAAAAAAGTAGGAACAAACTGTTTTGCTCTTCCATGTTCACAAGGAACTACGAGGCAGTGAAGCGAATGGTTGTATTGCATATTTTGTTGGGTTTTATAAGAGAAAAGTAGATAATAGAACAGTAACATGCCCACAAAGGGGTGCACCCCACAGTCCACCTCCAAAATCATTTATTTTATGCAATGACTTTGAACAAAAATAAATATAATAAATATTTCACAATTTCTTTTTGGGCATCAAAGCAATTGGAGATCATGTGCAATAGTTTTCTTTAGATTATTTGCACGTACTTGCAATGTTACATTGCTACACTTACCTAAATGTACAAGACCCCACATCAAAGTTACACAGGTGGCTATCATAAAAATGATATGTAGCTTGTGTGAGGTGAGGACCGAACACGGGGCTCCTCCCTTTAGGAGAGCCAGGTGAGCTGTGTTAAGGGAGGAGCCAGGATTCTTTAAAAAACAGGCTCTTCATTAGAGTAGAGAGAGAGGAAAATACTGAGGAAAGCAAAGATTTTGAGAGAAAGGAGTGGCCAGAGACTGAAGAAATGACAACTGTGATGAAACTCACATGTAGCTGCTCCTGGATCACCAGTTCACTTTAACTTCAGCAACGCTGTCCTTAATTTGGCTTTGTGTCCATTATTTTTTACCAGTAACATACCAATGTTGCTAATAATGAATAAGAATGTGGAAATCAAATCGGGCTCCCCCATTGTCTCGTTAATTATTACCTGTTCTAGGTAAAGTATTAAGTTACAATGGTGTTTAGTGCACATTTAGTGCACTCAACGCACTCACTATTAAAGTTTCAAATGCATTCATTCTCTCCGAGGAGTGGCTAAAAGCTGCATAATTATCCAAAATGCACGGCTCATCATCGGCAGAGCAGGAAATGTATTGTTGGAGCGTGTTCATTTATTCAAAGAGGCGTCAGGTTTCACTTTTCTCACTTTTTACTGCAGCAATACACTCATCATTATTCATCATTTCAGAGGATTTGCAGGCGAGTGCTAGCCCAGTCTAGCAACCCAGAAGACTCACATAAGGTGCAATCACACAGTCTACATCCGAAACTAGCGGCAGTTATCTTGATACTTAGCTGCATGTGCTGCATAATTAAGCAGCGGCCTAGAAGGCAATATTGTGATGAAGGCACATACACAACCGAATCAGTTCGGACATGACTGGGTGCCGTCCTGCCTGAGAATAGGGAGGCAACGTCTGTTATTTTTCAAACCCAGCCAGCAAGTGATTTGATGTCTCACACGTCTTACTCACTCCTCCAGGTAAGAGATAATCCATCATGATGAAGCTATCCCTCAAGCCCTCTAATTTGTTGGGAGCCGGCTGTTATATTGTGAAAAGAGGAGATTTTCCAAAAGGATGGGGGGAGGCGCAGGAACAAGCTTAGCATTATAGAGACAGTGCTTATTGGAAACCCACCTCAAGTTGGGGGTCAGGATAAAGTTAATGGATTTCAGCTAAGGTCAACAGCCACATCAGGTGGTAATATTAAACCCTCGCTTTCTGATATCGCAGACCTAAGGTCACCATGAACAAACGGGCTAAAAATACAGAATGACGCACGCTTTCCACATGTGGTGGGAAAAAGTGAAGGGTGGGAAGGGCTGCTTTTTTGTAGGTGTATGTGAAATCACGAGCAAGAAAGGAAGCAGGGTTTTGAATTATTGACTCATCATCATTCGGCCATGTGGGCTTTGCTAATGTTCTTTTGGGAAAACAAAAGTGCTATGCTTTAAAATAAACTTACCATCCCCCTTCACTGACCTTTCAGATTGCTGCCAGCCTTCCACCCATGTGATTTGTGATGTTGTCCCCATGTTTTCTCCTCGGTCTTAAATCTCTTAAGCGTCCATCTTCTTCGCTGCAAGCTAAGGGCAAACAGCATGGGGTCTTCACAGAGTAAATGAGGTTCAGTGGCCTACTGCTGGGGGTGCGTGGGGTAAACATGCGGTAAATATTTAGCGGACCTCAGTACTTACACATTTTTAGACCCATAACTCGTGAGTATCTATGATAACTCAGTAATACGCCCCAAATTTCAGAATCAGAATCAGAAAACTTTCATTGATCCTGGTGGAATTGGCTTATGTTATGAATGCACAGACACACGGAGTATAATATGACATACATTTCTAAATAAATCCAATAAAAATTGTCAGAAAGAACTCAATATGAAATATACTATGCTATGATACACAAATGCACAAATGGTGGTTGGTAGTATGTTACTCCATGTGATAGAGATCAGTAGTACATAAGTAATATTGACTTAAGTACAGGGGGTCCTCAGGTTACAACAGTCTCAACATATGATGCTTTGAGTTTACGATGCTCACTCCGATAAAATCTTTGAACAACTGAGACATGAGTGTTTTGGCTTACGCCGTTAGCGTCGTTCTTACGGACTGCTTGGGCGAACAAGTTTGGTTGTGTGCGGCGGAAGAATATGCAGTATTCACAGAATATACAGTAACGTGGCATAGGAGCGAGGGGGGTGGTGGCCTACTGGTAGGATACTTGCCTCTGGACCAAGAGGGCATGGGTTCGAATCCTACCTCCAGCACCACCACTGGGTTCCTGAGCAAGACCCTTAACCCCAAGTTGCTCCAGGGAGACTGTCCCCTGTAGTTAGGAAATGGAAGTTGCTTTGGATAAAAGCCGTAAACGTAAACGAGGGAGTCGGCGTCCCCCAGTTTTAACTTCCAAAATTCGGGTTACATCACTGTCGTAGGAACGGATCTGTGTCGTAACACGAGGACCCCCTGTAGTGATATGTCCCATAGTAAGACCATTGCACATGATAATAATAAGATATTGCTCATAGTGATAATGTTTTAGCACTCAATAAGACTATTGCACGTTTCGTATACGTTACAGCACCAGCTTCGTCGAGACATGTCAAGAGAAAACTAAGTTTTCTTGTTTAATTAAGTGAGAGCAGTTTTTATTAGGGAGGTGGATTTTTTCTCTTCAAACTGAGGCCCATAAGATCCTGGCTTTGCAGATCAATAATATTGCACAGAGTTGCTAACAGCATTATCCCTGGCATGTCTGTGGGATTCGGATAGTACCTTTTTTGTCAGTCCTGCTGAGTGCTCTGAGGTGCTTCTTCTGCATGCATGGAATCATCTGCTATGATACTGAAGTGACTGTAAAAGCAATTAATCAGCTGCCAGAGTGCCAAAACAAAACAGTGGTGTGTCCGTGTGTCTGTACGGAGATAAAACTGTGTATGTTTTTAGAGTGGGTGTAGGACACATGCTTTATGCAGAAAATACATCTGTCTTTTCAAACATTTAAGAACAAAAACTGTAAAAAAGAGAGAAATATGAGTAACCTACAATGTTAAGACAAGCAACCAGGTCCAGACTTTGTAACGTGAGATTTACAAAAGGACAGTATATTTAGGATTAGACTCAAAAGAGTTGTATTACGTGGAGATACTTACATATGTATGAAATGCATCTGGGACACTGTTAGTATTATATAGAGGTATGTACATACGTATAATTCATATGGGACATGTGTGATGTGTTCTACTACTGGCTGAGTGTAATATTTAATACATTGCTTACCTGAGGAAAGAGAAATATGATAATTGCTACTCCATGCAGCTTAGCCTGCCTCTCCTGAGCACGGCATTATGGCTGCAGATGGTAATGAGTGCACAGTAACTGCTATCATTTGCCTATTTCGGCTGTCTGCTCTCTCTGGGGTCATCTAAGGCAATAGGCAGCTCAAGACCCAGAGAGCAAGGATAAAGACTTTATATTGATAGGTTATACGAGTAATCTGTCCCAGACTAAGGTACTTTTATCTGCTCCTGCTTGACGCACCTTCTTCATTACGCTGTGATATTAGACCTGTTGAACAACATGTTTTACAAAATATGTCATTCAAGCAACGGAATACCATCTTGTTTTTTTTACATCAGTACATCTGCAGTATATCTTCTACATTGCTTAGGAATAATACATGCAGCATGTACCTGGCAGACTAGTACACTGACTAGTATATGTGTAATATACTGTATGTGCAGAATATGTAATATATTAATTGTGTAGTATATTGAATATGTAGTACACTGAATGTATAGTATATTGTGATATATTGAGCATGCAGTATATTGAATATAGGGTATGTTAACTCTATAGTATATTGAGTATAGGTTATACTGAATGTACATGTATGAAAGGCTTCCATCTCAAGCGTAGCCTAGCTTTATTTTATTTAAATGAGTATTTAATCTAATGATGGCTATTACGGTCACTACATGGTAACCCTTGTCAGGTTTTATGATGAACCAGTTTGGGTGAGTTTTGAGTAGAGTTTTGTCCAATATGTTGAATGTGTGATATACTGAATGTATAACAGACGGAATGTTCTCCTACACCACACCCTTACTAAGGAAACTTCAGTGGCTCCCTGTGGCTGCATGCATTAAGTTCAAATCCTTAACGCTTGCCTTCAAGGCCAGAAATGGACTTGCATCTCCTTACTTATCAGCACTTATCGAGCAGCATCACTTCTCGTCCTCTCAGGGCATCAAGCACCACTCGTCTTGAGCCTCCGCTGCTCAAAAGAAGAGGAAGCCGTCCGTCAAGACTCTTCTCAGTCTTGGACCCCAATGGTAGAACGAACTCCCTCTTCCAACCACCTCTTCAAGAAGCACCTTGGTGACTAACTATGTCTCTTGTTATTGCTTATTCTTTTTATATTTATGAAATATTCTTATGTTTCCTAATGAAAATTTAAAAACCTTCGGGCACTTACACTTTTACTCTATGCATTCCATAATTTTTCCTTAATCTCTGAGTTTTCTATGACTGGAGTTGTTTAGGTGAGTTACTTGTAAATGTAAATGTAAATGTAAATGTTAATGTGTAGTATATGGCATGTGTGGTGTGCTGAATGTGTGATATTGCATGTGTTGAATATTGAATATGGGTCTTATTGCATGCATTATATATTCAGTGTGTAGTATACAAAATGTATCATGAAGTGTGATGAATGTACTGAATCTGAATGTGTCGTATCCTGAATTATACTACTGATAACAATATATGAATATATAAAGCTGGTCTCATCTCGTTGTGGAAGCATCTCATACATGTGAAAACGGGATCGCTAAGTGCTCTTTTCTATAAGTGCTCTCCCTAACCATCTTTCTCTCTCTCACACTCACTCTCTCTACATTTTTCCTCCATGTCTTTCTCTCTTTCTGGTACCATGAGAGTTGACATGTTTTGCCACACACTACATCCAAAATTCCCCCTTCAGAGCTTTTATTTCTGTAAAAACCTCTTTTTTCCAGCCCATCACCACCAACTGCCATAGGTATCATTTACACTGGGGACGTTCTGGATGAGTCCCCACCTCTTTCTGAAAGCCTTTAGTTAGCTGAACTTAAAAATGAATAAAGTGACACTGTTGCATATCATGTCATTAAGAGAAAGACCCAATCTGAATTTTAAATGAAACACTTTTCAAAGCACTTGTTAAGGGGCGGCATATATTCAGCAGTGTTATGGCCTGTCTAGATAGGCCGCAATATAAAAGGTGTCTCTCAAACCTTCTTGGTTCCAACCCATGAGACCAATGAACTACTGGTCTCGCTTGAAGGAAGCGCAGGAGTCTCAAGTCTTAGCCTAAGGGTCTTAGCCAAAGCCAAAAAATTACCTTTCCTCCTAAAAGGGGACTACCCTACCTAATCCAAAAGAAACATACCCAACTCCCTTATATAAATATAAGAAAACTTCCCCCTGCATCCAGTACCACATACTACCCCTTTAAAAGATTAATGGATACAGCTTGAAAAACCCAACAACCATAACACAAGTTAATGTGGCCACAATATTCCACACCACGCCTTTTTTGTGGAGGCAACACAGGAGCCACAGGACACGCGGCAGCAGCACCTGTGTGCCATTAACAAGAGGGGAACAGAGAGAGAGAAAGAGAGAGAGAGGGAGAGAGAGAGAGAAAGAGAGGTAGAGAGAGGGAGATAAAGCGAGAGAGAGGGAGAGAGAGAGGGAGAGAGGGAGAGAGAAGGAGAGCGAGAGAGAGGGAGAGAGAGAGGGAGGGAGAGAGAGAGAGGGAGAGGGAGAGAGAGAGAGAGAGAGAGAGAGAGAGAGAGAGAGAGAGAGAGCAGAAAATGGGCGAGAGACAGTGAGAAACTATATGCTTCAGAATAAAAGATCTAAACAGTTTCACATGATAAATAAAACATATAAAAGA
>JBBJLS010102666.1:0-12500 GCA_037577275.1 Bryconaethiops microstoma | reverse complement strand
AATATATATTTTCAAATTGCCCGCAACAAGTAGTTTCAGTGGCAAAGTATGGAAAAGCATCCCAGGTGGCTCCTCATGAACCTCATGAGGGGCCTACTTTCAGAAATCTAAAAAACAAAATAATGTTGAGGCCTTTTTTTTTTTTTTACATTATTTGTAGTCCATCACTGCAGGTTAATCTCATTTTCATGTATTGAAGTTTTGCTTCATCTTCAGAAGACACAATGAGGTAACACTAACATCATGGCTAACTGCTCCAGCTAGCAGATAACGAATTGAAACGCTGCTGTATTAGTATCAGGAACCCTAGTGTTTTCCTTTTTCTGGTTCAGGCTGACATTTGCTGGAGCAGTTAGCAGCTTTAGTACCTCGGACTTCTTCATTGAGTTTCAAGGGAGCCGGAGAGTACTTGCAGGCACTCTGTTTTTTGGTCTCTGCATAATTGCATTTATGTTAATTCTGCAATGCAGAAAATAAGGAAAGCTAATCTAAGAGCAAGTCTGTTCATGCATTTGGCTGGTAGGGGAGAACAAACTAACAGAGGGTAAAATGTAACGTAGACTCTTTTGTGTCATTAAATGGGTTCAGATGGAACATGCTTTTGCTCATCTTCTCATATTCCCATAGATGTTTTGAATTTATATGGGAGGAGATAGAAACATCATGCAAATGACTCTGTATCCTACCATATAAATTCAAATCAGTTTTTCTGTGGAGATGCATCAGAAATGTACCATATTTCAGTCTTATCATTGTGACATTAGCTCTTTCAATTTACGGTCTGACATCTTCTTTTCACTATTCATATTTATTTTGCATATATTGTCATGTATATAGATTGGCCAGGTTGTCTGGTTCAAAGAACATGGTATTATATTAAATGAAATTTACCAGACTTTTTAATTACAACCCCACTGTTAGGTGGATATACACTGCATTAGGCCTGTCTGCACCAACCTATTGATCTCTGTACATCAGGGAGTGTGTTCTGTGTCTTGTGTCTGTGTATGTGTGTATGTGTGTGTGCGTGTGTGTGTGTGTGTTTCTCTTAAGCCTCTCCTTCTTGCTCTTTTTTCCTTTATCTTGACTCCTGTTCCCTCTCTCCCACTCGCTCAGCCTCCCCACCCTTGCCTTGTAGTTTGTGCTAGATGAAAAGGGAGGATAGAGAGATGAACAAAAGAGTGAGAGAGGGAGAGAAGACTGATATTGGCTGAAAAAGAATAGAAACTTTTAGTCCTTTTTCTTTTCCTTTTACCATTTTAGTAAGGGCATTTGACCTCTAGTGTCATTGTGGTGCACTCACTGGCCACTTTATTAGAAATACCACCTTGTACGTCCACTAACTGGCCACTTTGTTAGAAACACCACCTTGTTCTCCCAGTGACTGACTGCTTTGCTGGGTCCACTTACAGACTGTAGTCCGTCTGTTGACATTAATAGCTTGTCACCCACCCTCTACCTTCATCACTGGCCAGTTTCTGACCACAGGGCTGCTGTTGACATCAAAACATGTACCATATTTCAGTCTTATCATTGTGACAGTAGCTCATTTAATTTATATCTTCTTTTCACTATTCATATTTAATTAGCATATATTTTCATGTATATAGATTGGAAAGCTTGTCTGGTACGAACAACATAGAATTATAGTAAATGAAATATATTTGTGCTTAAATTTACCAAACTCTTTTATTAGAAACACCACCTTGTACCTCCACTAACTGGCCACTTTAACACCACTTTGTGCTTCCAGTGACTAGCCACTTTGCTGGTTCCACTTACAGACTGTAGTCCATCTGTTGACATTAATAGCTTGTCTCCTACCCTCTGCCTCATTCATCATTGGTCACTTTCTGACCACAGGGCCGCTGTTGACCAGGTATGATTTATGTGGTGGACTGAGGCGATGGCACAAGTTTGCGCCGCTGCTTTAGAGTGATCTAGCACTCCAAAATATTCAGCCAAGAGCAGCTTTGACATTAGTAAATGACCACTGAAGAAGGGCTGGAAGGTGACACCAGCAACTGTACAATATCGATAAAGTGGCCAGTCCGTGTGAGTTGGGATATTCGTGTAATGAATCAATGACATTTTAAAATTCAGTCTTTCTTGACCCTTAGAACCCGAGTGGGGAAATTCTTGTTGTGTGGCAAAACAACACCCATGTTTATGTTGATAGTCAAGGTGTCAGATGTTTACGTTTTTTTTGTTGTTTGTTTTTTTTTAAATCACATTTTACAAATTTGCAGTTTTGTCTCGATAATGGACTTCAAAAAACTTAAAAGAAAGTGGAGTAGGGCCCCTGCTGAGTGATAGATCAGTGTGCTTGTACTCCTCAGGGCAATAAGTAGCGTTCCTTTAATAACAACATCGTACATTACTCGAACCAGCAGGGATCTGGTCTTTCCGTGGCCTGCCCCAGCCTATCTCCTGATCCCCAGGAGGAGCCAGAGAAGGGAGAAAGGAGGGTAAAAAAAGAGCGCGAAGGAGATGCTACCCTCTGTCTTCCCACCTGCAGTGAGATGCATATGAATGTAGTATCCTTGGATGCGGTATCCTTGGAGACGGTGGCCTAAAAGCAGTTATCCGTCAGGTATCCCTTAATGCACCGCTCTCACACACGCGTTTGTGCATCCGTGTGTCTGTCTGCATGGCGTTCCTCAGCAGCCGTGTGGAGAAAACACTCAGCTACTGCTCTGTCCGTGTGTCCTCCTCTCTCTTCACCGTGTCCGGTCTTCCCGTCCCCTCTCTGTGTCTGTGTGAGTACGTCTGGCTCTCTGTGTGCATACTCAACTGTCAAGGCTGTGCTGCACAATGGAGTCTAACATCCTCGCGCTGGAGGATTGTGTTGTGGACAGCTTTAGGCTTTCACAGGCGAAAAGGTAACGAGCATGTGTTCGTGTTCATGTCCGTCTGGTTATGTCGCTAAAACATGCTCTTTTTATTCCCCTCCTCTATCTTTGGTTGGACAGACCCAGTTGAACATCCTTCTGGACAAGCTGCGCAGCACGGTAACTAGATCTCACACTTCAATCGCTCCTTAGCGTTTCCCCGAAATCCACATTTGTGTGGCGTTATGCACCGGTTTTATTCAAGATTCAAGATTCTTTATTTGTCACATGCATAGTTATGCAAGTACAACATGCAGTGAAATGTATCCTGAACCGCTCCTTTTTATGACTCTGCAAAAAAAATGATATAATAAGTACAATTTAATTTCAGAATTTCAATTTAAAAACACAGATCTAAGGTAAAAAGTAAAACAGCTTAAACTGTTATTGGAAAATGAATGGCACATTTAAAAAAAAAAAAAAGACAGTTTAACAATGTTTTCATATAATTAACTCCTTTTTATTTTCTTGTATTCTTTATCATTCTCTTTTATTTATTGATTTATTTTTGCTCTTTACTTGGCATTTCATGATCGAGGCTCTTTTATAGAATGAAAGCAGGTGTGAATATGACCACAATAATGTTTTTTGAAAAGAAGTGTATACGTTCCAAAAAGACTGATACTGCTTATTATTACGAAGCCATCTATATCAGTTAAAATGAAAAAAGGCTCAAATTACCCTTTAATCTTAAATAGACTTGCTCCAAACCTGACAGATGTGTCTTAGCTAATGGCTTTTTTTTTTTGTAAATTTTAGTTAAAAGTATTTTTTTGAAAATGAGCTTAAAAGGTATTAACATGATCTGACAAGTTGAGCCCGGATGATTTGGACAATATTACTCCATCAGGCTTAGCCTAACTGAGCTTATAAGTGTAACTGTAGCGGATTGCCTTTAATTTGGCGCCGTTTTGTGTCGGACTTCAGGGCTCCAGTTTTATCCGCTGCGTGAAGCCCAATCTGAAAATGGTCAGCCACCAGTTTGAAGGCGCTCAGATTCTTTCACAGCTTCAGTGCTCAGGTCAGTGCTTCACACACACACACACTCACTCACTCACTCACTCACTCACTCTATTAGCCACTCTCAACTGTATACACACCATTAACCAATAATGCTGCCTCCTGCTCCAACACACATTGTGCACAAGCCAAACTTTTTTCTTTACTCCGGTTACTCTTTGCCTCTTGAAGGCGATGCCTTTAGATGACACGTTTAGGATAATGACCGCACAATCGCCAACAGAACAGCTTAATTGTCTGCAAATTAAAGCCTCATTCAGGGAGTTTTGCGAGTCCGTTCTTTCTTTACTGGATTTGCTGTAGGCTTGACGTTCACACTGGAGCGAATTTTGATCTCTGATTTAATCATACATGGCTTGTTTTATTGAAATGCCCAGACAGAGCATAGTGATGTTTATTCCATTAAATATCATTTAGCTCTGTTACGCCGCTCTAAGCTGTAAAGCTGTATTATTGTAAATAGTACTGTCCAATATAAATATGCCTTGCAGGCCTGACCTCTTCTGATTTTTCAAATGTTCTGCATAATTTAATATTTAGATGGAACTACAGGCAGTCAGAGCGGTTTGATGTGAAATGGTGCTCAAATGAACCTTACCGATGCAAATGTCTTTACAATGGTGATGATAGGAACCAGATGTCATGTTTATGGCACAAATACAGTAATTCTGTTAATCATCCAGAATGGCCAGTGTAATATAATGTAATATTGATGACTGTGTAACTGTGGTAACAGTTTTACCCTTAATGTAACAACTGTGTCATGAACCAAAACATCATAGGCACCTACAGTGTATTCATGACCATTTCTTATAATGCCTTTCTGTGAGGGAGCTCTTAGAGGCATTAAACACTTCAGACACTTCAAGGTCCATTCGACCCCCAGTGTGAACGGCTCTGGCTCTGTACGCCTCTCTAGAATGACTCCACTCTCAATTACTTTGTTTGCATCTTTGCCTCTTAAATAGAACAGGAATTGAAGGAAAAAAAAAAGTGGTGTTTTCATTCATGTTGTCAGGCTAACTGTGAAATCCTGCTTTGTACGATACCCCACAGGGCTCAGCCTCAAGTGAGTTTATTTTGATGAGCTCTCGGAGGGGTGAAGGAACAAGTGTCCACTTCAGCAGTTAAACTTGCCCAGAAATAACTGACTTTCCTTAAAAGGCTTAATGTTTTAAAACGAAAGCGCTCAGTTCGCTATGTTCACGCTGGGAAGCAAAGATCGTATGACTTGTACGCAAGGTTTATGCAAGGCACCTGTTTCAAACAGAAAGTCATTACCAGCTAGCTAATTGCCTCATTGAAGCTAGTGTTAGAAAAGGGGGGCTTCTAATTGCCCCCTCTTCCCCTTGAGCATGACACTAAACACGCATTGAAGAGTGACCTCTATATCTTGAGCCACTGTTGGGCCCCCTGTGCTTCAGTGTGTTACTGTAATGCTGAGCGAGAGTCAGTACAACACACCGAGGTCTTGTGAGCTCCTGTTTTCTGAGTCGCTTTGGGTTTAATGTGAGTTTACTGTGCTGCTTCTCAGGGATGGTGTCTGTACTGGACTTGATGCAGGGGGGCTTTCCTTCCCGTGCACCCTTCCACGAGCTCTACAACATGTACAAGCAATACATGCCCCCCAAGCTGACGCGCCTGGACCCTCGACTCTTCTGCAAGGTCAGCATCTATTGCTATGAGCGTGTTTGGCAGAAAATCGAATGTGCACAATTTTTTGGGCGAAATCATGGCATGTTTGTTCAGCAGAGACATGAACAACACGATGCTGCGTAACTGAAAACAGCAGTAGCTTGTTGATAGAAAACCATGTTGTTTCCGCTGAAGCCCACTTGAGACATTTGTGTCCTGAAAAACCTCGTATTTTAGCCATTTTCTAATTTTTTTTTTACTGGTGTCGAATTAACTTCCATCAATTAATCACAGAAAAAATAATCACGTTAAAAATAACGCTGATCAATCGCACCACATGACTTTTGCCCAGTCCGGTGTTCTGTTGAAATATGGTACGCGTCGAGATGTGCTACAGTGCCCTTCTGCGCATGTGCAGTTCCACAGTCTTGGGATTCAGTGCCATGCTCGTAAATCTGTACTACCTTGGGGCAGCTGTATAAACTTTAAAGGAGCATTTTTCCACAAGGTAGCATGAATCGATAGACTCTGCTGGCAATTTGCACTACAGTAGCATTTTTTGACAAGGCAGCATGAATCGTCAGAACACCTACATGGTAGCATTTCTCTGTGTTGTACAATCAGCACCTGATAGTATAAACTGTCTCTGTGCACCTCTAAAGATCTATCTATCTATCTAGGCTCTTCTCATTTAAATAAAATATATTTTTCTGGGATTATACATATAATTTGCCTATTTCTCATTATTATCATTGCTAAACTGACTGTATAAACTGTATAAGCTTCAAGATAGCATTTTTCGACAGGGTAGCAAGAATTGATAGACTGCTTAAAAGTATACATTTTAAATAAAATATAATTTTCTCTGATGATTCATATTATTCAACTTTCTCATCATCGGTGTTATAAACTGACTAGAAACTGAACTGTATGAACTTAAAGGGAGCACTTTTAGTAAAGGCAGCATAATTCATCAGAACACCAGTGCTTGGATGTACATTGTCTTAAACTGCACCTTATAGAGGGACTTAGTTCTATCTTTGTTCTTGCTGAAGCATTTTTCCCTCAGGATATTAGGTGATATTTTTACTTGCTGTGACCATTACTGCACATGAACGGTGCAGAAACAGTTACTGAATAAAAGAGACGGTGAAAGTCTGTAATGTTGATTATTCATTCACTCATATGCCAAAATTCATTTACATTTTTAAATACTTTTACAGCACAAATTTGTGCCATTTTACAGCAACAGTACGTGCCTTGCAGCAAAGTATAGGTTTTGATATGTTGATGGTGTACTATTTCAAACCCTTATTTAAAGAAGTAGTGCAGCTCTTTAAACCGAGCGCACGGTAAATAGGATGTTTCTTTAAACCTGCCTTTACTTTGTCAGTTCACAATAGAAGTGCTGTCTGAATGCTGCAGCCTGTCCAAGGCTTGCAGTGCACTGTTGACTGCGAAGAAAAGTTGCGTACGCGCCACTGTAGGCTCTTGTCATAAAGCCTTGAGTCGCAAAATGGAACTGTATCCTCGGGATTCATGAAATGCCATTTTTAATGATGTCTGCTTTCAATGTCCACATACAATTTGGCTGAAATGTTTCATATGTCGTTCATTGTGGTGTCTTTGCCCTCCTGTCCTGCAGGCCTTGTTCAAAGCGCTGGGCCTGAATGAGAATGACTACAAGTTCGGCCTCACTCGAGTCTTCTTCAGACCTGGAAAGGTGAGACGCTGCTAGCGGTTGCGTCGAGACATGCTCGGGAGATAAAGGCCTTCGGTTCTCGCCGTTGCTCGGAGAAACACGTTAGCAATGCTCCCAGCAGTCTGACGAGGGAGCAATTAGATAGCAGCAGGTGGCGTTTTCTTCTCGCGCCGAATGAATAATTTACCTGCTGTAAGGATGTGGGGGAATGCTTATGAGGAGGCCACATTTCTTCAGGGAGAAGAGGAGGTGGGATTTTTAAGATAAGATAAATCTTTATTGTCATCACTTTTCCAAGGAACAACGAAATTTAAGGTGCAGTCAAGTCATATAGTGAGGCATATAGTTAAGACATGAATAAAATAAGATGTTTGTTAAATAACAAACAAATATTAATAGTAGTATACAAATTATATATAAATTGCACTAGAAGAATAAATATGAAAATACAAAATACAAATTGCATTGGATTTTTACAGTCTATCACACGTTTGAAGGTATTGCACATTATGGAGACATTGGAGATATTGCACATTATGCCCAGCACTTCTATTTTGAGTTCAGGGTCATGATTGCTTTTGGATAAAAGCTGTTTTTAAGGCGGTTATCATCGTTCTAGTTATCATTGCTCTGTGTCTTTTGCCTGATGGCAAAAGCTGGAAGAGGCAGTGATGAGTCCTGTGAAATGTCTATTGTTTTTTGCAGCATCGGGAGGTGTACATTGGTTCCAGGGTGGGGAGGGGCAGCCAATTGTTTTTCCGCACACTGCGGTGACCCGGACGTCTTAGTGTTAATCAAAGAACAGCCATCAGAAAATTTACCCTTTAAAGGCGTGTCATACTGAAAGAAACTTAAACTAAAATTTTCTGTCATAGAAATCACTTTACATCATAGGAATGAAAGGGTTGTTTGATTAGAAACAAACTCTGTTTTCTTTCTTATTCTTTTTTTTCTTTAACTCTGTTTGCTTGTATTTGTCTTTGTGATTGTTTTTGTTTTTACTTTCTTTCGATCTTTGTCTTTATTCTCTATATCTGTTTACTTGTTCTTGTGTGTACGTTTCTTTTTTTTCTTTCTCTTTTGGCTTGTTTATGTATTTGTTTTTTTTCTTTCTCTGATTGCTTGTTTTCTTTTTTCTTTCTTTCCTTCTTCCTTTTTTTTTTTGCTTCTTTCTGCTTTTCTTTATCCTTTATTTCCCCTTTTCTTTCTTGATTTTTTGCCTCTTACATTTTTATCTTTCCTTTTCTTTTTCCTTCTAATTTTGAATTTTTCCTATATTTCTTTGTCTTTCGTTCTTGCTGTCCCTTGCTTCTTCTATTTTCTTTCCTTTCTGTCCTTTCTTTGGTTCTTTCTTGTTATTTCTATCCTTTTTTTTCTTTCCCATAATTCCTTTTTCTTTTGTTCTTTCATTCACTCTTTGCTATGTTCTATCTTCCCTCCGTTTTATTCACCCTAACTTTTGTTCCCTCTGCTTCCAGTTTGCAGAGTTCGACCAGATAATGAAATCCGATCCGGACCACCTGGCCGAGCTGGTGAAGCGGGTCAATAAGTGGCTGATACACAGCCGCTGGAAGAAGGTCCAGTGGTGTGCACTGTCGGTCATCAAATGTGCGTAACACACATTCCTCACACACACCTTTTTCAACACTATTCCAGTGTATTATACAGTTCTGGGAAAAAAATAAGAGACCACTGCAATTTATTTTTAAATCAGCTTCTCTATGAGTATGACAGCCATTCCATGCCAGTGTCTGTTAAATTCCTACACAAGCACCTGATTCTGCTTCATAAGGTACTGATTACTGATCACCTGAATAAAATCTTATTTAATGAGGAAAAGTATAAAAATGCTGTAATCGACACTCTCCTCTCTCAGTGTGACCAGTTGGATGGTAAAACACTACTAGAAGTTTGTCAAAGTTAATTATTGCCATTTTGTTTGAGTGAACTAGAGATTTGTTTTCTTTGAATTATTCAAGTTCTGTAAACGCTGCATCATTTCTCTTATTTTGATATTTTGCCATTTCCTTTAAAATTATGCTTTAAAGAACAATATTTATATTTGGAAATTAGGAGAAATATTGTCAGCACTTCTTAAAAACTAAGTAGAGATGGGCCCCATCCGATATGATGTCGGTCCGATATAGCCGTAAGTCCATCATGGGATATCGGTCGGACAGGCCCGATCTTTATATTCCAGTTTGTGGTTTGCGACGCGGTGTAATACGAGATGCGTCTCCGCTCCATATTCCACACCATTAACCTGCGGCAACTTCAATCTGAGCGAGCGAATAACATTAGTCGTTGTTTTGAACAAAATGTCGCTCATTTGGAGATACTTTAGATCGGAAGCGCTGAAAAGCAAGGCGGCTACTTGCACTGTGTGTAAAGCCAGCGTGCCGAGGGGTGGAAGTACGGCTGCGTCGTACAATACAACAAATTTAATCAAGCACATGCAGAGATTTCACGACAAAGAGTACCAGGAGTTTATGCTAGCAAACAGGGAAAAAGACACCAGGCAGCAGACGGTCGGTAACGTTTTCCAAAAACGCAAAACATTTACAGCAGACAACCCAAAAGCGAAAGGAATATCAGAGAAAACTCTTAGCTCTCCCTCAAGACCTTTTTGGGGTTCTTTCAGGGGCTATTTTGTGTGTTTTGCTGGCTGTTGTTGCCCTCTCCCCCTTTCCCCCTCTCCCCCCTCTCCCCTCTCTCCCCTCTCCCCTCTCCCTATCTCTCAAAACACGACGAGGCTAAAGTTGGGCATCTCGTAACTCGGCCGGTCCACCTTAAATATGTCCATGTGGTGTCTCTGAATTCATGTTATTTAAAATGTATTAGTTTTGCACTTTATTTTTTACACAGTTGTTGCTGCTAAAATGGACATAATCCTTTAACTATTTAGATGATTCAGCCAAGATCGTTGTTTTTGATATTTACAAATTTTTACAGCTGTTGCTGCTACCTTTTTGTCAAGTGTGACATAAATAAATTCCTTTGGAATGCCTGTAATTCAATGTACTTGTGTATATTTTTTGCTCTTCTAATAAGTGCTTAGTAGTTTATTTATTCCGTGATGTAACCTCACTAACAAACAGGACAATTTCAACAAAAATAATGCCAATATTAAAGTGAAAAGATGTATTATATCGGAATCTGTATCCGTATCGGCAGTCGTGTATCGGAATTGGATCGGAACTGGAAAACGTGGATCGGCACATCACTACTAACAACAAAATGACAAATAACTACTATACTTTTTTCCTCAGGTCCAAGGTTGCTCTACAAAATTTAACAGATGTACCACACATCAAAAAGTAAAAACACGAGAAACCACAAGAACCACGAGAACTACATTGCCACACAACATGTTAATCACTGAAGCATGACGTAACACATACAATGATTATTAGCGTTTGGCATACACAGGAATACTACACGAATGAACAGTGGTGAATGTCCATACAAAACCTGACTTATATAAATGGATTTACATTTCAGAATTATGTTTTTGGGTGTGAACTAGTAACGCTCTGCCAACCTTCCCCCTCAGTTCTCTCTGTTTCAGTATCCTGCATGGGATCCATAATACTGGCTTCTGTTTCTCTTGCTTGCCTGTAGTGTACTGTGCCAGTGTATTATTTCTGCTCACTCAGACCAGGCAGCCAGGCATGAGAGTGAGTGGACACACCATGTGGCTCCATATGGAACCAGCAGCACATGGCTGAAGTGGCATGGCTGTGGCTCTTCACCACCGGAACTCCCCCACTGTGGGGAACATGCACCACGCTCCCCCCCACTGACCCCGCTGACCAGCCATGTGCCTGTACTATAGTCAATTTCATATAGTGGATCTCTCTATCTTTACTGTTATGTACTGTGTCATTGTGCAGTTTAAAATACTACAGAACTCATATAAAAAAAGTACATTATATTTAAATACGTATTCATAATACACACTATATATACACTATTTTAGGTGTGAATCATGTACATCATGTGACTTTTTACATTCATTTTGTGAAATGTACAAATAATTGAGGTTCTCCACAATATCTCAGATTCCTCATAAGACATGAGTAGCATTCAAATAACATTTTTGCTATCACACATACAAAAGGAAACCTAAACCAGCTGAAGCGCTTATACAGTTGCAGCAAAAGGGAAGCGAAGTCATTTATCACCTAAAGGTAAAGCTCAGAGTTATTAAATGTGCGTTTATGAATTTAACTTTATGGACTCCAAGCACGATATTTATTACATCCACTCTATGATTCCGGGTGCTACGCTAACAGTACAAATCCATAGATAGAAAAAATGGGGTAAATTTCATGTTATTCCATTGCGCGGTGTGTTTGAGATAACAGCTGCCACACACACACACACACACACTCTCAGTCAGAAACACAGCCTCAGATTGGTTGACAGACTCACCGCAAGCTATCATGGGATTGCAAGTGGATGGTTAACAACCATGTTAACAACAACAAACTAACATTAACTGTTGGATTTATCAAAGACATTTAGTGTTGGGTTTATCATTATTGCACCAGAGTCCTCACTGGAATGGGACAACGTTACCCTTCTTGGCCTTCCAGAGATACTTAGTCTGTCCTATATGAGGTCTGTCAACCTTGGAAGGTTAATAATCATAAAAATATATATAAGCTAAATACAGCAGTAGAGCTAGCTGAGGATCTCAGAAGTCCCTGTAGAAAAAGTTCATTTAATGACCATCTCGGCACTGCACCCAGCAGTTAGGTTCCGTTCCTGTCTCTTTAAATCATGAGATTGGATCAATAAATTCAAGACTAAAAGCCACATTAATGTTTCAAAAATGTTTGGTCACCAGTAAAACACTGGTAAATCTCACTGGTAAAATCTGACCATTGTTTCAGACCAGTGTGTCTGAAATTACATATTAATATGACAATATTAATACAGGACAGATGGTGGCCTAGTGGTTAGGGCGTTCGCCCTGCGATCAGGAAGCTGTGGGTTCGATTCCCAAGACTGCTAAGCACCTCTGAGGTTCCCTTGAGTAAGGTACCATGCCCACACACTGCTCCCCGGGTGCTGTGTTCTTAACTGCCCACTGCTTCACTTGATGAATGGGTTAAATACAGAAGAGGAATTTCGTGCTGTTCACACTGTGTGCTGTGGTGTGTTCCTGTATGACAGAATGGTCATTTTTCACTTAATATTTTTGGTTATTTCATATATAATCAGTACTAATTATGACTTATTATAGA
>JBBJLS010102648.1:0-20027 GCA_037577275.1 Bryconaethiops microstoma | reverse complement strand
AGGGAAAACTGCTGTTAAAAAGCTCCTTATTTGTTTAAAGTGTTTGCAAACCAAATGTTATTGCACTTTTGTTCATACAAAATAATACACTACTTTTGAATTAATTATTTAATTTTGCTTATAGCTATGAGCTTAATCTCAGAAAACCAATCGATTAATTGTGATATAAAATTTTAATCGTTGCCCATCATGAATGTTTATTTCAAAATGAGGATTAATATTTTAGGGTTGATCCGATGACATGATTTGTAGGCTCATGAGTATATCCATACTGAGACCAAACGATTTTTAAAGGGTGTGGAAACAGGGTCCACATATACCCGTTTAGAAAAATGTAATTTGCATGTTAGTTGTATTTATTTCTGGAAACTCAAAATTAGGTAAAATGAGGAAAAATGTAAGTATTTTAGCATGGTATTCCAGCATTATTTTTCCAGAGTGCATCAAAATCAATATTGGTTAAATATCTGGTGATGCAGATATAATTCTGATATCATTCCTATTAATTACTGAATGATTTATTTTTTAAGATTTTGAACATCCTAAATGTTACCAGAATCAAATTATTTGCTCTTATATTTTACATGCATCCGTTTTCCTACATGGTAATTTAAAATCTGTCAATTTCTGCTGCACAGTACACAAACAGTATGTACTATTTCATTAATAGGTAGGACCTCTCTCTCTCAAACTTATGTTATATTTTGTGTTATATGAACTCAGCTCTGAAAGACTTTTTCTGGTTTCTCTGCATAAATAAATAAATAGTTTCAAAAAAAAAAAAAAGTGAAAATGGATTACAAAGGTAATGCTGTTTTTGCTGTCTGTCAGGTAATAGACACCACCTGGGGAACTGTGTGGGTATTTTATTTGTGTATTTGCTCTTGGACTTGTGTGTTGCCAGAAGTAATCTGACCAAAGTATCTGTAATAGGAGTAAACAAAAATTCCATTTCAGTTTATTTATTTTTCTTTCTGATTTTTTTCAGGGTCGTTTCACAATTGCAGCAAAGCATCATATCACCATTGCAGAGGTATATGAGACTGAGCTTGTCGACATCGACAAGGTAAGACATTTTAAAGTTTCGTGTTACATTTATACTGGGCTCATGGCTGTAGTGGAGTGGTTTAAAAAAAAATAAATAAAAAAAAGAAAGGTGGAAAAATGGTGGCTAGAAATGGATGAAGTGAAAAGTGAAAGTGACCATTCTGTCATATGTGAACACAGCGCCCGGGGAGCAGTGCGTGGGGACGGTACCTTACTCGGGGTACCTCAGAGGTGCTTAGCAGTTATGGGAATCGAACCCACGACTTCCTGATCGCAAGGCGAACTGTTTTATCTAACTTTTCTGTTATAGACAGTAATCCCTTTGAGTCTTTGTAAAATTAGTGTTTTGTTCATTTTGGATATCTAGTGCTGCTGTACAAATGGTTCTAACCTTAAGAGGTTAGTGAAGCCAGATCTGACCAGGTATGACCAGACAGACTGGTCTGAATGACTCAAATGTTGACTGACCGAAACAGTGCTGGTGTATACAAGCGTAACTGATCCACCCTGAAGTCACTTTCCTATAGACATGTAATCAGAACATGTTAGTAGATTACAGGATGTTCATTATGTTAATACTTATGTCAGTGGATGGTCTAAAGTGTATACGCTGATTAGCCATACCATTAAAACGAAGGGGGAAGTGAAGTATGTTGATTGTCTTGTTAGAGTGGTACCTGTCTAGGCATGAGGTGTACTAGGCAGCTAGTGGACAGTCAGTTATTTTGGAGACGGTCAGTGTGTTGGAGGCAGGAAAAGGTAAGTGTAAGGACCTGAGCTGAGGGCCAAATCGTGATGACTAGATCAGAGCATCTCCAAAGCTTGTAGGTTGTTTCCAGTAGAGTGGTTAGTATCTACCAAAAGTGGTCTGTGAAAAGACAGTGAAGCGGCGACAAGGTCATTGATGCCCGAGGCTCGTCGATGTGCGTGGCCTGCCTGGTCCAGTCCTACTGTAGCACTGATTGCTGAAAATGTGTATATGTTGACTATGATAGAAACGTGCATGAACGCACAGTGCACTGTTACTGTGTGACCAGTCGGAGTGCCCATGCTGACCTCTGTGACCTCTCAGAGCGGGTCTCAGTGGCTGAAGTGCAAAACATGTAAATATCTCCTGTCCTCTGTAGCATCACTTACTACAGACTTGCCTCTGGAAGCAACATCAGCACAAGACCTGTGCATCAGGAGCTTCATGAAATGGGTTTCCAAAGCCAAGCTGATACACACAAGCATTGACTGGAGTCGTGGAAAGCCTTCCAACACTGGGCTTGTTTTCTGGAGTAGTAAATTGTGCTTCACTGTCTGGTATTCTGATGTCTGGTAAATCTGAGTTTGGTGAATGCCAGGGAAACATTACCTACCGAAGTGCAAAGCATCGACAGTAAAGTTTGTTTGAGGAGAGTTAATAGTTTGCAGCTCTTTTTCAGGGTTTAGACAAAGTTTTTCTTTTTTTTTTTTTTCCTCTTTCTTTTTGGTGAAGGGTAATTTTAAAGAATTGCAACTTGCTGGAGATGGGGAAATGCCTATTAAAGAAATAAATACCTACTCATGGTTATGTGTTGGATGTCCAAAAGTTCATATATTGTGTGAAGGGCAGGTATCAACATACTTCTGATCATGTAATGTAGGTTGCATATAAAACATATTTTTTTAAACGTGTGATTCCTTAGCATAATAAAAGTAATAGAAATAAAAAACACATGGCAGCTGGGTGGCCTAGTGGTTAGGGCGCTGGCCCTGCAATCAGAAGGTTGGGGGTGTGAATACCAACTGCTAGTGTTAGTGTCATCACTGAGGTGCCCTTGGGCAAGGTGCTGTACCCACACTCTGCTCCCTGGGCGCCCCTCGTTGGTGGCAGCCCCCTGCTTCATTTGGTGAATAGGTTAAATGCAGAGAAAGAATTTCACATTGTTTACACTGTGTGGTGTGTTCACGCATGACTATAAGAATTAATAAATTAAAAATTAAATCACTGCTCAAAGGTCTGTCTCAGGAACTTGATCAGAATTGTTATTTTGTTTTCCCTCATGCTTTTAAACTTTACGCATGAGTGAAATAAAAGCTTTAACAGTTTGTAAGTAAATGCTTAAACTTAGTTTTATGCAAGAGAAAAAGTTACGACCTTAATTCATGTCTCTTTCTTAGGCAATAGCTCATTATGAGCAAGCAGCGGACTACTACAAAGGAGAGGAGTCCACCAGGTCAGCAAGTGTTTTTTTCAGTCATCTCTGTGGTGTTTATTGCATAGTTTACCCCTTTGCTGTTGGTCATTAATGAGTGTACTCACACTCTTGGTATCAGTGGTATATGTATTATGCCTGCAACAGTTATATAGTGTTTGTCAGTAGTTTTTTTTCTTCCTTTTTCCCCTCCTGCTTTTGGTTTATGGTATCATATGCTCACACTTCCCCAGTCCACAGGAAACTTGGTGTGATTGTAGCCTCACATACAGAATAGGACGTTTGTGTTCCTTGGTAGGTTCTAGCGACGTCTGAATTGGGGCAGACACATAGCACTTTTTGGGCAGTAACTTGACAATCGTTTTGTCAAAAATTACAAAATTGAAGGGCAAGGTGGACTCCAGGAGGCGCATCACTCTAGTTTATTACGACTCATTTGTGGAGTAGTGAAATCTAGTGAAAAATGTAGCACTTCCTTAGCCGATATCTTGAAATGTAACGTTCAAATTCAGTCTTTCATACCCTGCATCACTACCACATTCCTTGGAGTAAAGACTAATGTTTTTTCCATAGAGGGCAATTCATTATCTCAACAACTGATTAAGGTAAAAGTAGTGTTTATTTGGTTGTAATTGCCTGCATTTGCTCACGTCTCCATTTGGCTTGCCAGTAGCCAATAAAAGGTCTGCAGTTAATACATGCCTATGTAGAATAGCCAGTCTTAATTAAATTTTGTAGGCTCTTTCATCGTGGCATATAGACATAACTTACCCATATAGACATTATTTACCTATTTCAAATAACAAATATGTTTTCTTCTGTCTTCAAAATTTAATTTTGTCTTTTAAGTCTTTCTGCAACTCTAAAAAGTGGAAATTTCAATTTGGCAAACATTACAGTGCTCTTAGTCTGTTATTACCACAGACGACTACACTCACAATAGCACATGTTAATTGATACAAAAAAGACTCATTCTCTCACTTCTGTGGTCATATTACACACCGCAATGCGATACATATAGTTTGTTATAAAACCTGATGTAGGTGATACTTGTGTATTATCAAGGAATGTTTTATCGTTTTTATAGTGCCATCAGTGCTAATTTATGTATTTTGTTGACCGGGGATAATGTCCCCTCTTCTCTTCTATCTTTAGCTCAGCAAACAAGTGCCTGCTTAAAGTTGCTTCCTATGCTGCGCAATTGGAGCAGTATAAAAAAGCAATTGATATATATGAACAGGTATGTAACCACTGTATGCATAAATTACTTAAGCACTGGTGTACGTCGCTCTGGATAAGAGTGTCTGTCAAATGCCGTGAATGTAAATGTAAGTTAGATCGGTTGTATCTGTTGCCTTCTTTTCATTTGAGCTTTTCTCCTGTTTTCTCCAAATAATTAATTACAGTGCTATCACTTTGAACGCCATGGAAAGTTATCGTTTAACCAACGTTTAGTACTGTGGCAAGCCACAACCTTGCAAAATCCGGTGTTGTCTTGTGTGTTTCAGGAAAGGATGCATCAGAGGCAGCATGTTTTAAATATGTTTAGCACAAACCACAAACCTAGATCAAATTTTGCCATTGCTCACTTACATATATATATATATATTTTCTCAGGTTGGGACACATGCGATGGACAGCACTCTACTGAAATACAGTGCCAAAGACTATTTCTTCAAGGCTGCCCTCTGCCACTTCTGCGTTGATATGCTTAATGCCAAGGTACGTATTCACAGACAAATTACTCAATGGTGACGTAGTAATATGCCCTCCTTCAATTCTGTGTTTTAGCTTCAGTTCATAAATAACAATTGTGTGATCCTCACCAACTTATATAAATAAACAAATGTACCTCAAAATGACAACAACAAAAAAAAAACCCACTGATTCAGTAAGATGTAGAAGAAGAAAGTTATCCGTCTGCACATCCCACCACAGTATTTAAGTGGGGTCGAGTGTGGACGTTAACTTCCAATACCTTGATTTGTGCGTACGCTTTGAATCATTTTTCTGTTGCATGATCCAATTTTGGTAAGCTGCCGGACGGATGGCTTCACGTTTGTCTAGAAGCTTCCATAATTGGGTAACTTCCACATTTCCTGTGGCTGCAAAACGAGCCCAAATCAACCCTTCACCACTATGCTTGCTATATGTTGTAGTGAGATGGCCTTACAACTCGTCCTAGATTGATAAAAAGCTTGTTCTGCTTTTTGTAGAGGTAGTCACATTTCTTTGTAAAGTATTAATCTTGTGCGATTACCTGCTAGTTGCTCTTTTATTTATTGTGGACGTAGGATGGAAATGCTTGTTTTTTTTCCCACCTGATTTTGATTGATTGCTTGGCTTACCTTTGTGGGAAAAATGACCAAATATTGAAATTTGTTTTCATCATCCGAGGTTTTTTATAGAAATTAGTGAGGGTTAAACAATTGATGAAAAAGAAAGTTGACAGAGGCTGTCTTTTTTTTTTTTTTTCTTTCTTTTTTCTCATGACTATGTTCCCTTTTTTGATTTTCTCTTCCCCAGCTTGCCTTACAGAAATATGAAGAAATGTTTCCAGCCTTTTCAGACTCACGAGAATGCAAATTGGTCAAGGTGACGTTTCTAAAATCTTGTCCTTTGCTGGATGGTAACCATATTCCACTTGAGTAGGCACTGATAGTATGCTTTTCATGTCACAATGTACAATGTAAAGTTCAGCACTGGTTCCCTGAAAGAGGGGTATGAGGCATTATTGCACATATGGGAACGCAGTCACCTCAGAACCAATTGATTGAACCTTCTAGGTGCATGCGTCCTGTGGTATGATCATAGGTTTGAATCTGTCAGAATATGTCTGATATTTTTCCCCCCGACAGTGTGTCTTTTATTTCAGCATACAGACATATTGACAGAGGTAAAATCGAACTAAAATACGTTTAACTGATACTGATGTTTAGGCATCTCTACAAACTCATCTGTGGCAGGGAGATGTAGGCCAGAGTTATCGTTGATAAAGTATTGCTTTTTCATCTTAATTGTATGACTGATTTATTGTAACCAATGTACAGTAAACCCTCACTGTAACACGGATCAGCAGTCGCAGTTTCGGCCCATCGTGGATTTTCTCTGAGGACGGAACCAATAATTGTTCGCTGGAAACCCAGCACTAACGTGGAAACTGTAACTTAAGTGAATTTTACTGTATTTACCAACTTATACCAAAGAAAATGCGCGTGCATGAATTACAATACAGTCTATACAGGGGTAACATCGATATTTACATTTGACAGCAGTTCAGTGTAAACTGTACAGTACAGATACGGGTTTACCTTTACATCATAAGGGTAAAGTATTAAGCAGAGTTTAAAATGAAATTAAAGTGTTTTGGGAGCATATTTGGGAGCATATTTGGGGTTTATACTATAAAAAGGGGCATTTTTAGGCTTTTTTTTTTTTTTTTTAAACCACATCACAGTATTGTGGTTTTTCACTATAATCCGTGCAATAAGCGGAGGTTTGTTGTGTACTATTCAGTATACTATACTGAATATTTATTGTATACTATATATATATATATATATATATATAAATAAATTTTTATTTTATTTATTTTTTTATTTTTTTAGCCCCACATCTTCATGATGGCATTTTTAAGGAGTGTTTTTGTTCAAACTGCTTTTTGAAAAAGGCACGGAACGAAGCTGACAGTTGGAATAGAGGTCATTTACATATCCGTCCAAAAGGCACAGTAGCAAGGAATAAATAGTCATGTACAATTAATTACGACTGTTGGTGGTGCATAAACCCTCATAGACATAAGTTGAGCTCATTAGAAAAAATAAAGTGTAAGAAACAATTATAAACATGAACCTTTTTAGGTAGCCATAAGCAATAAGTTATGTTTGTGCTCTTCAGTCAGTCTTCATGGGCTGAAAAACTGACCTACTGGGTTGTACAACACAAAACATACACAATTTTGATAGCTTATACTTGTGTAAGCTAGCAAGAGACCAGAATCTTATGTTTTGTGTATTTTTGGTGAAGCCCACTTTGGGACTAGGTCTAGATTTTCATGACAGGGTGAAGTACAGAAGCTGATGACCCCATATGTTTTATTTGCTTTCACAGAAACTTCTAGATGCCTGTGAGGAACAGAATGTCGATGCATATACTGACTCGGTATGTAAGCTGAAACAAATCTGGTCAATTATTCTAGATAATTGTGTAGTAGTGCTATTGGATCATTAACACTAGAACGGCGGCTAACTGGCTATACCTATAACGGCGGCGTGCATCAGTTGATGCAGTGCCCAGTTTTGCACAAGGCGCTTCCTGATACGATGCTGCTGCAGTTTGTTCGGGCGCTTAGTCCTGCAGCCGCCGGCAGACATCCATGCTGCAGACAGCAGATACAGCAAGTCGCCAGTGGACTTTGGACCCAGAGCCCGTTGTACAGCACCAGTCGCCGAATCATAATCGCGTTTATTGGCCGAGTATGTGAGCGACACATACAAGCAATTTGATTCCGTTCGATGGTGTCTCTCAAGCACAACAGTATAAAACAACAATATGTAAAAATATACGTGTACATGTGCCCATACCACACCCATATGTCTCTTACAGAGCATGCTGCTGCTCCAATAGGCAAATAGACGCGATTCTGATTCTGAGCCTGATGAAATTACATCAATTGACGCAGTCAGCTGTTCTAGTGTTAAGTACAATGTGATTATAAATGCAAATGCTGGAACTGGGCAATTTGTGTAGTTTGTGGCTCAAGTGATACTGTAAGTTTGCTTATTTAACTACACATGTTGTGTGATTTGATGTAATGTGACAGCTGAAAGAAATGTTTGCCCCTGCATAGTTGATCAGCATGGTTTTGAATTTGAGCTGCAAGGGTAAAAACGTCATCCAAAGTGTTCCCACCACCCACCGGTCGGGCCGATAATGTGTCTGCGCATATTGAGACCAATTAATAGACATGCGCGTTTATGGGCAGTCCCGTGTTGCTGCTGTGGAACACGCGTGACACGCCGCTCTACCGGCACCTGCAGGGCTAGCGGTGAACACCAGAATTACAGTTAACAAAGTGGCCTGCAGTTAGCGTCCCGTTAACATCCACCGACTCTGATTTTCAAATATTGGCATCGGCCATAGATAAACCCATATCAGTCGACCTCTAGTCCCAGTGCAAAACAAAAGAAATCAGACACCAAACATGTCTTGGACAGTCAGCTTTGTTAGGTGAACGTTGTGTAAATTTTTTTTTTTTTTTTTTTTTTAACATGCTATGATCAGTACCTACAACTACTAAATGTAACTTTAAATCTTGAAATCAAAGTAGTATTTCAAGAACGCTATTGAACGTGGAAATGAATCCAGGAGAAGCTACGCACAAGTGTGTTCTGTAACAATGAAAACAGTACTCATATTCAGTTCTCTATCTCTCTCTCTCTCTCTCTCTCTCTTTCTCTCGCTCTCTCACACACTCTCTCTCTCTCTCTCTGTCTCTGACTTTCCTTTTCAGGTGAAAGAGTATGACACAATTTCACGGCTGGATCAGTGGCTTACCACCATGCTGCTTCGTATCAAGAAAACCATACAGGATAGTGAAAGTGACCTTCGTTAAAAGTCTCTTACTTCACCTCCTTGCCTTTTCCCCAGTGTTATCCTTCCTCTTTCCTGTTTTTTTTTTGTTTTTGTTTTGTTTTGTTTGTTTTTTTTGCTGTTCACCGTTACACTTTTGGCTTTTTTTTTTTTCTTTTTTTTTATTCTCCTCATCAGCAGCTCACTTTGTGCCTGAACGCTTTCTCTCTGCCCAGATTGCCTCTGTCTTGACTTAGCTCAAGCTTGGATATAGGCCTACAGTCACACCTTGATGAACACTAAGAAATGATGGGCCTCTTGTACAGGTATGAGCAAGGGAAAAGTGCCTTAGAGCCGAATCCATTTGCAGTATGATGTGGAGTGGAGTGCCGTGCACACCTTGCTTAAGGAAGTAAATGTGTGGTTTCATGGTTTGTGTTGAGCACTTTTATTACTATGCACAAAACCTTTTACTGTTGTGTTACATTCTCTACTTTCTCAGCGTTTTTTATTAGGCGTAGCAGTATAAAGGTTTATAGTAATAATTTTCAATGCACACTTATCATTTATTCCTTTATGTAACTTCTAGATGATCCATTGGGATACTGTTTCTTTCTCCTTTGTTCATTTAGCAGACATGGATAATTATTATGACAGTTTTCACAAATCAAAGTAATTAAATAAATGAAATCTTGCCATTTTTAAATTGATCTACCTAAACGTGTTTGACACATTTATAGTCTTCAGGTTGCATATTTGTAATTGTTTCTCGAGCGAGTATGGCTTTCATTTGCAGCAAGGTTCGTTCTTGTGAATACAGAAGTTTTTAATCTGGAAAAGACGTACAGTGATGTTTAGACCCGGAAACCAGTAATGCATATCATCTCTTGCACCCCATGTGCCAGCTGTTTGTAGACAGTATAGCTCTGTACTAAAACAGGGATACATGTAATTAAAGAAAAACTTATTGCCACGTGTTTAAGCCCAAGGCGATTCGCCATTTGCCTGATGTGTTAATATAGAATAATACTTAATGAATTGTGTCAGGATGCTCATTGTGGGTGCACTTTAATTCCATTCCAATTTCCTGTTGATTTTTGATCAGATTTTTGTCTCCAATAAGCAAGCCTCCTTAAATTTTCCTCTTTAAAACATTCCTTTACTGTGCATACCCTGCAACTTGTTGTACTGATGTGACAGAACATGCAGAGGCATGTTTAGTAGAATTGTATGGAATGTTCGAGGTTCTTAGCTCTTCTGTGGTGAGCCAGTACTGGTCAAGCTGAAACATGACTGTAACATTACACCACCACTTCTAAACTTGACATGTGCTCTACACCAAGCACATTACATTTGGTTATCAAGTGCTTGAGTACTTTTTTTTCCGTTTATATTAACATTTAACAGTTGTGAAATAACTAACCAGTATTTCTGTAATACAAATTAGATGAAGCTCACAGCAAAACCTGCAGTCCTGTTCATATATTGATGCATGTGAGGGACTTTTTAATAGAATATTTTTTTTCTATTTTTAATGATGGCGAGGTTGTTCCTATTTAAATAGTGATGTTAGCCACTACTTTACACGCCTGTCCGTGTTCTCAGTTGATGTGGCTTGATAATTTTGAGTTAATATATAATTCTGGCATGCTACATCAAGAATGTCATGAATGAATCCAAAATGAGGTATCTAGTAAATTAGTTTTAGTCATTTTTGCAATATTTTTCGATTTCCGCTCATCCTACAATGGTAATGCAGCTTCAGGTCTTCAACACACATGTGGTTGTAATGACTGGGTGTCCACAAAGGTTTGATCATCTCATTATTTTTTATTTGCAATTTGAAGGTGAGACTAAACAAAAAAATTGAAAAGGGACAAAACTTGCATATGCACACCACAAAAAAAACCTGCAAAAGAAGGCGGCTTCTTTTTTTTTTTATTATTGATTGTTGGGTTTGTTTTGGTTATTTTTGAGTAAATGGCTGCATGTCTGCATGTCATTTTCATTGTTTTGTTATTATTTTTAAGGTAAGCTTAACACTCACATCACTGCGTTTCACTTCCTAAGAACAGTGGTTGTCCAGTGGTTCTCCTAGAGACCTCGCAGCCACATCGCAGGGATTTGTTTCTGATTGGGTCTTTTCTAAAAACACTTCAGTGTATTTGCTTCTTCAGTACATGAGGGAATGGACTGACTTAACAAAATTGTTCCTTGTCTTTCACGGTGTCATCAGCATAATACAAATCTAATTCAAAGTGTTTTAATCAACACTCAGTCCAACCAAATATCTCTGCTGTTCAGACAACACTGCTGAAACTAATTTGTCACTGACACCAGAATCACAGATTGTAGGTCAGTTTTCCAGACACGGCTGAAGCCTAGTGTTGAAGTGAACCGCAAGTGGTTGGGGTGTTTGCCTTGTGATCAGGAAGTTATGGGTTCGGATCCCAAGACTGCTAGGCACCTCTGAGGTACCCCGAGTAAGGTACCGTCCCCATACTCTGCTCCCCGGGCGCCGTGTTCCTGGCTGCTTCACTTGGTGAGTGGGTTAAAAACAGAGGAAGATATTCGTGCTGTTCACTCTGTGTGCTGTGGTGTGTTCACATATGACAGAATTATCACTTCACTTCAATACCAAAGGTGACTCACCGTTGAAACTCTACCACTGCTGCTCTTGCACTTGTGCGTATGGTCTTCGTAAAATACTTCTGGAGCTTTACATATTGTGGCAACTGCAACTGCTTGTCATCGTGTTGGGTAACCAAACCGACTATGTCTAGGAAAGTTCAAAAACTGGTGCCGTGGTTGGAGGAAGCTATTCATCAGTAACAGCTTAACCAAAGTGGGAGCAAAACAATACCACCAAAAATAGGAAATTTGAGGCGTGCAGAAAGCCTCAGGTTGATTAACTACTGGAGCTAGATAAATAAAAAGCATTCAGCATCAAATTTTGAAAAATTCAAAATTCACCAATATGCAATTTGTTGCCTTGTGTAAGTAAAGCGTCACAGCATTCTTCAAAACATAATTAATTCAGGTATTCCTGAGGCTTTACCTCTCTAATGACTTTTCTTGTTACTATAAAGCTGTAGCCTAGAACAGTACCAACCAAACACCGCATCTGATCCACTACCATGCATACATAAGGGTAATGACATCTTATGTACGAAATATACTCTTGTCAGTCATTAAAACCACTGACAGCTGAAGTTAATAACACTGATTATCTCATTAGAGTGGCACTTGTCAAGGGGTGGGATATAATAGGGAGCAAGTGAACAGTCAGATCTTGAAGTTGATGTGTCTAAGGGCCTGAGCGACTATGACGAAGGAAAATTGTGATGGTTAGACAACTGGGTCAGAACAGCAATGGGAATTGTCAGCCAAAAGTAGTCCAAGAAAAAACGACTGGTGAAGATCAATCTGAGAAGAGCAACTGTAGCACAAATTGCAAAAAAAAAAAAAAAAAGGTTCTTGCTGGCTACGATAGAAATGTGTCCGAACACAAAGTGTATTGCAGCTTGTTGCTTATGGGACTGCCAACAATGGGCAAGTCAGCACTGGAGGAAGGAGAACTGGTGTTCATGTGGATGTTACTTCATGTGACGGTTGCCACTAAACATAGTTGCTGACCAAATCCACCTCTTCATGGTAGGAGTATTGCCTACTGGCAGCGCTCTCACTGAGTACGCCCTGCCACACAAAAATGATCCAGGAATGATCTGAGGAACATGATGCAGTTGCCTCCAAATTGCCTAGATCAGGGGTTACCAACGTGGTGCCCCCCAAAGACCACATGAGTAGCCCGCGGACCTGTTCCAATAACAGCACAACTCACCAGTGAGCAGTATCTAACATTTAATTTCATCCAGTTGCTATTCTTCTTTAATCACATTTGTATTTACACAGATTTGAAAATGACAATATCTAAGAAAACCATTTAAATCGTGTTTATTATACATGACGTCTAGAGAAGTTTAGGTAAACTCTGTTGTAGCGCATCAAGCTGGGAGCCCTTCGTATGGCTCGGTACCCGTGAAGTGGCTCTCCCTGTGAAGTAGTAGTTTGATCCATCTGGCAACATAAAGGATCTGCTGCAACATTCATTCTCTTTCATTCCTTCTGCTCTGATAGGCAGGAGCTGCTTTGGCAGCACAAAGGAGACCTATGCAGTATTAGGCAGATGATTTTAATGATCTATTTCTAGTCATATGGGGTTTGTCATTTCACCCATACACACAGTACACAGTGAAACGAAACAACGTTCCTCCAAGAACACCACAAGACCACAAGTGCAGACATGATGAAAGTGAGTGAGAGAAAAAAAAACAAGACAACATTTAGTGCAGTACAAATCTGAATAAACACTTTTGAAAGAGACTGTATTTTAGCAGCAGAGTTACCTGTGCAAAAAAGCAGAATGGAACGGGTAGATAAAACGGTTTATATAAGGAAAGAGATTCACATTTACTTTACATTTACGGCATTTAGCTGACGCTCTTATCCAGAGCGACGTACATCAGTGCTTAAGTCGTCTACGTCTGTTTCTTAAACCTGTAAAGCTTGACTTAAGTCCACATCCATTGTTCAACCAAGTTACGGCGTGCTCAGTAAACCTAGACTCCCGACAAACGACACCTAAACAATACCTGTCAAAGAAAGTGTATTTTTAAAAAAAAAAATTTTATTAGTAGGAGAAAACGAAAGTATAGCTGCTTTTGCTTAATAAAGGGTCACTGGCTTTGGTCTGATTATATTTCCTCTGAAGTCTGATTACTATTTACCAAACTATAAGAATAATTATTGCCTTTTCTCATTTCCAGTTTGCTCCTCAAGCTGACTTTTAATATCCCACAGCAAAAGCCTTTCTGAATTCTTTTTTATAGCTGTGTTACAGATTTTTTTTTATAGATGAGAGTTGGCTGCACTTCCAGGGTTTTTTTATTTTATTTTTTATTGCAGACCCCGCTCTCTGCACAACATCCAATCACAAAGCAATATGCAGATGAGTATGTAAATGCTGGCAGGGGCCACCCTCCCTGAGAACTGTTTTCTGTTTCACACCGTGGAGGCAGCAGGAGGGACCAGGACCTGGAGGCCACTCACACATTTCAGCCCTTCGAATATGACAATCCTAAAATATCTGGGCTGCCCCAAATATTTTTTGTGGAGGAGCGTATGTTCATCCTGCCAACCACTACCTCGGTAAGGATTTTTAATCATTTAACATTTAGATATATGTTTGTTTTTCCACCTAAGTCATTAATCTACACACCCAAGCCACCTGTGACATGTTTGCTTTCGAATAGAAATAATTTTGTCCCAACCAAACACTTGGGCATAATTAATAAATGGTATTTATTAACAGGGAGGAACGTTTGATTTGGTCTTGTGTTTGGAGTTACTGATAGTCAGGAGAGCTCAGGCTCATTGATTAAATAATGGAGAAATAATTTTATCTGCAAACGCAGTCCAGAATGCACGCATGCATAGAGAAGAAGGGCAAGGTTCCACTGCCCTTCTGTTGAGGAGCCTGGAGTGGCGTGGTGAGACTGCTTCCCTCTCGCGACTATTGTGCAAAACCTTTAGAAACAGCTGAAAAAAAGAAAAACCTTCAGGATTCAAGGCTGGTGAACCTCTTTGGCTTTGGCTCAGTGTTTACCATCAGTTACCTCGAGCTCCCTGTGGGACCTTTAGTCTTCAAATCAGAATCAGAACACCTGTTACACCGGAACCAGAAATCTGTCCTGCAGATCTAGTTTCTGTGAGGTTTTTAATGTTTTGTCAGAAGAGGGTATGTTCACCGTAGTGTGGGATTACAGAACAGTGACGTTCTAGCCAGGATTTGCCAGAACAACCTCATACTAGCACACCTTTCACTACCAAACCCAATGCCTTAATGTTACCCTTTAAGATTACCTTAATTTTGACCTTAATTTCCCACACAGGAAATGAATGACAATTAAGGGAAAAAAGTGCGCAGATAAAGGCTGATTAAGGGGTAAAACTACTGAATTTTTCCCTCACTTGGTCAAATTTGCCCCTTCAATCTAATTTAAAGGAATCAGTTTTACAAATCAACGGCCATTTAATTCGAATGAAGGGGTTTGGTGTATTTTCAGGGGTAAGTTAAGGTAGGGTTAAGCACATTTTAAGTATGTTTAAAAAGTCTGTGGTTGACTTGACCCTCGCAGTAGAGCACGAAGAAGTGAAGTGGCACCAGCACCACCTGTTTTTAACACCAAGCCTCTTAATTGTTGTGTTCGTTTTAATGAATAATAGAGGAGCCACACTTACCAGTTCACTGGTCTAGCTTGGAATGAACTGTGAAAATACTATAAATTGTAAGTAATCATGTTCTGACATTTGATGACTTTTTAAAAGCTGATTTCACTTCATAAGCAAAAATCAATTGGATCAGTCTTGCTTACATCAGCAACAGCAACACTGAAGGACTGCAGCCCTCAAAATACAGTTTACAGAATACAGTTAGATTCAGTGTGTTCACTATTGCTGTGTTTGAGTTGCTTTAAATCTACACCTACAGCTGCTGTAGTGGAAGTAACCCTGTAACCACCTATGTGTATACCCATCACTAAGCTCACAGTGGAGTCCTCCCATGGGATCCAATGCAGTGGTTTATGTTGGATAATTAATCACTAGAGGCCTCTGGTAGTGTCATAAATAAAAACGGCACTGTCGTAATTGTTCCTGGTTTTATTTTTCTTTTCTTTTTACATCACACTGAAGGATGATATACGCATGAGTGCAAAAATTGTTTATTGTTTGAGCGATACATTAAAACACTTTGTCCACAGGTTTTCATGTTCTACATTCTCTAAATGTCCGAGTATTCCGCACTTACCTCACGGCGAGCTCTTTCGTTTGCATTCCCTTAGATCTTCCCTAGTCATTTATTTGAATGTGTTGGTTTAAGACGACTAAAGACCCTATATCATGCAAACGAGCTAGAATTTCACTAAACTTTTGCGATGAGCAGTTAAAAGTGAAGCTGGGATCAGTAGAGCAGTTTTCAGAGGACCTAAAAAAACAGAAAACGTCTCGTTCTCAGTGTCAAGGCCGCTAGAGGCAAACCTTGTTTAAGTTAGTATTTTGGAGGGTTTTTGTAAGGGTGACTTCTATTATGAAGTGGGTGATGGGTTTTTTGTGTTGGGTATTAGTCACAGCTGGGTGTTATTAAAGTGTTTGAGTTTAGTTATTGGTGGTTGGGTTTTGAGTTCAGGGGTTTAAGGGTTTGTGTTTAGTTTTCAGGTGTGAATTAACCCTCACAGTATGGTGGTTTCCTCCTGTCTGCTTTAGTTCAATCTATACTTCTTGAGTTAGGCGCTGATGCCTGTTTTGTTAAGAATAAAAACATGAAGCATTTCGACTATGAATGATGTGTGTGCGCCCTTTCCTACATGCGAGGACGACTGTGTGACACTCGGAACTGAGGATGGTTACAAAACGATATCGGATAGTTCAGGGATAACATTACTGACAGTAAAGACTGTAATCAAGCATTAGGGGTAATATAGAAACAAGGACTACCAGTGAGGGGAAGACCAAAATATGCAGAAAAAGCTATAAAAATTGCAAGACATATGAAACAAACAGCAGGAGACTTTGAAACATTCTTGGAATTAAGTGGCATAAACGTCCAAATCTTCATAGGCAACAGCACGTGCAGGTCAGAAGAGGTTGCACCGAACTCTAGGGCAGTTGGTACCAATGACTATACTAACTGTAATCTAACCACAAAAAGTACAGATTATACTATGAATAATCTCATTCCCCCGTTAAATGCATTTACAGTTTGTATGTATTTCCTATATTAGTTATTTAATTGTGAAAAACGAATGTATGAATCCTAAAATACTTATGAAGGGAAGTGCACCATATCTGGAGTTCAGTATTCCACATGTTTATTAGTGTTTTAGGAGTGTGTCTCTATCAGGGACTATAGCTCTGCAGAAAACAGAAAGAAGAATGAATCCAGTTCAAAATCAGCACATCCCAGAGAAGAGCTTCTAAACACATGCAACAAGACGATGATCCAAATCTGAAACGAAGCCAACTTACTGTCACAACTCCAGACTTTTCATTTTATTTTCCTATTTAAAACATATAAAAGGTAACAAATATGTCCCATTTTACACAGCGAATGTAGTGAAGCTTTTAAAACTCATTTAAGACACAATCTTGAACCTTATGCACCATGTTGTACCTTTAAGTTAGTACAGTTGTGGTTTTAGTAACTTGGAGGACTAAAATGACCTAGACTGTCTTTTATTTATTTTTATTTTTTTCTCTGACAGTGTAGGATCAGGTAAAGACAAATTAGCGTTTGGCTGGTTTGGATCAGTTCTTTTAATAAGTACATGAACAAAAAGATGATTGATTCCCTAATCAAAGTTAATTCTATGACCGTTTGTTGGAAAGGGAGGCAAGCATGCATTTTGAACACTAATCTAACGTGCTGTGTATATCTTAACACAAACCACAGACCACACTTCCGGAAAGCAGTCGTCTTACTGCGCGGCTGCTGTAGTGTTTGGTATATATCTACCACGCAACAGCTACAAACTATTTCAAGACATTTATTGGTTGCTTAAACTGTAGTTTTGTCAGAAAGCTTGCTTTACCACATTGTTTTTGTTTTGTTTTACAGGTTGGTGATCCTCTAATCCTCTGATTTCAATAAAGGACAGAACAGTGACGATGGCAATGCGCCGTACAAGGACTCTCATTGCTATGGTGCTGATCAGCAGCTTTTTCCTTATAATATTATATTCGATGCTAAACCTGCAGGTTACTTACAGCCAGAGAGCCGTAGCGGAAATAGCCCTAGTAACCACCACACACCTGGTGACGGCGACCACCGTCACCGTCAAGCAAAACAAGAGCAGTGAACAGACTAAGTTAAACACTGTTCGTGCTACTGCTTCAACAATTCAGCCAGTCACAGTTTCTGAGAGCTTTAGAAAGGATATTCCGGAAAACGGCGCTTTCTGGAACAGAAAGCTTCACTCCATGCTCAGACAGCTGGACTTAAAAGGAAATCTGACGGAGCGAGACCCACCGAATGGCTCTCAATGTCAGCCTGAAAGCACTGAATCACTTCGCATGAACATACAGGATTTTCGAACTTACCCTGAGCTCTACCAAGACTTTCTTCAAGGCATGAACTGTCGAAATCCACAAATTCTAATTGACCAACCTAACAAGTGTGCCTCAGCTGAGGGCACGGTTTTTCTTCTTTTCGCTGTTAAATCCACCCCGAACCACTTTGAGAGGAGGCAGGCTGTTCGAGACACCTGGGGAAGAGAGGGGGTGCACAAGGGGGCCCTCGTAAGAACGGTCTTTCTCTTGGGCAGTCCATTAGTGGATGATCCTAATATGCAAACGCTGATCAATTTTGAGGCTCGGGAATTTGGAGACCTGCTCATTTGGGACTTTCAAGACTCCTTTTACAATCTGACCCTCAAGGAGCACGTGTTTATTAAATGGGCTTTTCATCGTTGCCCCCATGTGTCCTTCATTTTTAAGGGTGATGATGATGTTTTTGCTAACACACCAGCTATACTCAGTTACCTACAGTCTCTGGAGCCTAACAAAGCTTCAAAATTGTACACTGGTCAAATCATCTCGGAAGCCAGCCCATTAAGAGACACCAAGATCAAATATTATGTCCCCCAGTCATTCTATGAAGGTCCATACCCACCCTATGCTGGGGGCGGAGGGTTTCTTTTCTCTGGACCTCTTCTCAAACCTCTCCTCGAGATTTCCCAGTACATCCCCCTTTTCCCCATTGATGATGTCTACACAGGGATGTGCTTTAAGGCCCTGGGGATCTCTCCGGAGAAGCATAATGGCTTCCAGACTTTTGACATCCGTGAGCAGGACCGGGAGAATGCGTGTGTGCACAGAAACTTGCTCCTGGTGCACAAGCGAACGCCGAGGCAAACTAACAGACTTTGGAGGAACATGCACAGCCCCATGTTGACATGCTGACATGATGATGATTGTTTTTATTTTAGCTACTTATTCTACCTGATTACATTCCGATAGTTACTTCTAATCCTCCTGCCAAAAAGGTTGGTCAAGATCTGAAAGTCTTAAAGGGCCCATATCATGGAAAACTGAGTTGTTCTGGCCTTTAAAAAAAAAAAAAATAGAAGTTTTATATAAATAAAATAGATTCCCAGTCCACACAGTTTTTATATTTTCACTGTCCAAGAGCAACGATTACTTCCGGGATGAGACCGCAAGAACATTCCTTACCTCTGTTGTAAGTTTACATGAATAAACCTTTTATTTATTTCATGGGTGTAGCTCCGTAAATCAGGTTTCACACGATGCGAAGGATGGCTGTGTTCAAATCATTCATAAAAATAAAATGCTGTAAAAAAGGAGACTGATGGTTCTCTTTGGACAGAGACAATACGTAGAAGCTACACTGCAAGAACAGTCCATTTTCAATTCAGGGGGAAAAGTGAAACACAAGAGTAAAACAGTTCATGGGCCCTTTAAAATGTCAAATATTATCGACAGATAGTTTGAAATATGAAAATGTTGTTAACATGAACGACTTCTTTACAGCCAGAATGTGTACTAAGATTGGAATAGTGCTTTTGGGATCGCTGCGTACAAGTTTCATTTCATAACTTAGGAGACGAGAGTTGTGACAGAGTCTAAGTGCCCTCATGACCAAGGCGTGATGAATCATCAGGATGTGTTTGAGAGGCCTCCGCGCATGAGGAGGCATCGCTATTTCCAGGAAATACTGCATTACCAGGAAGCAAGAACAGAGGTATATTTAAGCATAGTAGAGAAATCTTACAGTTTTTTTCCAGTCCCATTAATCATTTCCTCTGGACCTTTTTTTTTTTTTTAAACTAGACTTTGCTTTTCATGAAATCAAAATGTTTTGTTTTATGAGGTCCAACTATTTGATTATTCAATCCAACTGAGTTGTCAGTGATGATGATGATGATGAGGAGGAGGAGGTACAGGTACAGGACTCACCTCATAATTGATGCTAAAATGTGTGAGACAAGCCATGCATGCAAGAAATATTCTTGCACTATACTGATGTATACATAATGTGAATTAATGATTGTAAGACTGTCTCTGTAACTAATGACTATAAGACTGTCTCTGTAACTAATGACTGTGAGACTGTCTCTGTAACTAATGACTGTAAGACTGTCCCTGTAACTAATG
>JBBJLS010102622.1:0-20031 GCA_037577275.1 Bryconaethiops microstoma | reverse complement strand
GTTCCGTGTTGATCACACCATGCAGAAGCAGTGTTTGTGAAACTACCAATATCAGTAACACACACACACACACACACACACACACACACACACACACACACACACACACACACACACACACACATGTTTTAAGTGTGTGAATATTTAAGCTGCTGTGCTGCACCTGACTGTTGTTTTTCAGGTGTGAAATGGCAACACATGGTCTGAAGCAACGGAAGAAAGTGGTCTGGTCTGAAGAATCATGTTTTCTTTTACATCATGTTGACGGCCAGATGTCAACACATTGACGGCCAGATGCATCACTTACCTGGGGAAAAGATGAGGAACATGAGTTTGATTAACATGACAAGGGTGTTGATGTGGCCTCCAAAATCCCCAAATCTCAATCCAATTGAGAGTTTATGGCATGTGCTGGACAAACCAGTTGGGTCAATGAAGATCTCAACTTGCAACTGAAGGATCTAAAGAATCTACTCCTAATGTCTTGGTGCAATATACCACACCACACCTTCAGAGCTCATGTGGAATTCAAGCTTCAATGAGTCAGAGGTGTTGAGGTGAACCTCACAATATTAGACAATCTGATCCGCACATCACTACTGTCTTTCCCATTAGAGCTCAGGGTTGTTTCTGGTTTGTTCACACCTTTTAATGATGAAAGCCCCAGCTTGAAGCAGAGCCTTGAATACATTCACACACAGTATGGCACACAGAGCTTCAGCTATGAGTCAGTGATTACCTTTTTATAAGCTTGATAACTTTATCACTGTTACTATGTGATGAATCCATATTTTTTCCTTTTGTCATTTTTCATAGTGTTTAATAACAAAGTTCATTAGAGTGAGGATGTTAAGTAAACCCCTGCTTATCACGGGGGTTGCGTTCCAAGAGCATAGTGAAAATAGTGAAAAACCGTGTTGTTGTGATGTGGTAAAAAAAAAATGCCTAAAAATGCCTATTTTCATAGTGTAAACCCTAAATATGCCCCGAAATATGCTCCCAAAACACTTTAATTTTGTTTTAAACTCAGCTCAATACATTACCCTGAAAGAAAATGTAAAGGTAAACCCGTCTTTGTATTGTACAGTTTACAATGAACTCCTGCAGTGCTAGAATGGCCTAGTGGTAGGATACTTGCCTCTGGACCAAGAGGTCGTGGGTTCGAATCCTACCTCCAGCACACCACCACTGGGTTCCTGAGCAACACCCTTAACCCCAAGTTGCTCCAGGGAGACTGTCCCCTGTAGTTAGGGAAGTCGCTTTGGATAAAAGCGTCTGCTAAATGCCGTAAATGTAAATGTACCCCTGTATAGACTGTACTGTAATTCGTGCACAGACGTTTTCTTTGGTATAAGCAGGTAAATACAGTAATAAATTTACAGTAATAAAAATACAGGGCTTTAAGAGGAACAAAACAAAAAACACTTCCAAACCTCCTGTCTCTGAGTAGAGCAGTATTTCACCATGCCAAGATGCGCTTTCTTTGTGTTTCTCTCCACAGTACCAAAAAAATTAATAATTTTTTTATATGGAAATGTGGCTGAATAATATTATATTAATATTTATGTTACAAAATTAGTAAATTATATTTTTCTTAGTAATTTAGCACTAATATGTATGAAAATGTATATAATGCCATGGAAAAAAGCTGTGACATCCGGGCCTCGTTGGACTGAAATCCACGTTGGACTGAAACCGCGACTGCTGATCCGCGTTAAAGTTGGGGTTTACTGTATTTTGTAGGGTGGAAAGACTCTTGTTTGGAAACAAAAAATAGCCTAAGGTAATTATTTTGGCCAGAATTGGGCTACATCATTTATTGAACATTACTGTAATTCATTATAATTAATTACAAAGCCAGTGCAGTTGAGTCCTCAGCTTTGTGTATTAAATACATCTGTGCACTCCAAATTATTTTTCACCACATTACATTTCTGTCTCTGCTTCTACAGTAACAAGTCTAATAAGGAAGAGGCGGTACTGCAGCGTAAGACAGCAGCTAGCGCTCCTCCTCCACCCAGTGAGGAACAGATTTCCAGCAGCTCTGAGGATGACTCAGAAGAAGATCGCGAAGATGACGCCACCGCCTCTCAGCGCTCAACGCCAATCAAGCTCGCAGAGTCAGGGGACAATGTCCGCACACAGGAGGTAAGGGTGTTCCCCTCATTAGCCAGTTGCTTACAAATAAGTGTCATACAGCAGCAGTGATCTGCCTGTTCAGCTTTACATTCAATCAGTGATCGGTTATCCATCTGAAATAAACAAAGCATCATTCACCTAGTCCTTAACCCTCTAGAAGGACCATATACTTCCACATAAGCTTACTTCTTTACCCACCTTCCTCTGGCATCAGTTGCTATAATGGTAGGCTTCTTTTCAAGCAGTCACAACTATAGAAAAAAATGAAAAGCAGTAGCATAATTTTCTTTTTGATTAGTTTAGCTGCATCATGACCAAATAAGATACAATTATTAAACCAATAGTGATAAGTAGAATTGCTCATACTTATTTGTGAAAAATTATTAATATGCACAAAACTACAACTCTCATATCATACAAAGATACTGTGACACTCCCTCTGTCTGTCTTTCTCACTTTCTTACTGGGAGTACACATCCCCCATGTGTGACTCAAGGTTTTTTGTCATGTTGCCATGCCAACAAGGCTATCTGGTTTTGTTTTCTTGGAGAGACAGCAAGGGAGGAATGAAATGAAAAGAAAGAAGCGTGCATGCATACATTACCTCTCCTCTCCTTTCTGCTTGTTGTTTTTGGTTATTTTATGGTTAATGCTAGTTGCCATTCACACTATTGGGTTGATATGTATTGATTTAGTTTGACTGTTTAAGCACTATGATTCTGACCATAGTCATCATGTCAATGTTTTATTCATCATGTAAAAGCATTCTGGACCACAGCAGTGACATTATTAATGCACTGTGTGTCTGTATTTGAGCATGTGCATTTGTGTGTAGTTGTCTGTGAGTTAGCACAGTAATGATGATTATAGTCTCTCTGTGTTTTGCATGCTTTCCCCACGTGCTTCTATTTGTCTGCTGGGATAAATACAGGTCCGTGCTGAGCCACAACTCTTCAGCGTCTGTCTGCTTCTGCTGGTGCTATAGGCCCAAGGCTCAGTTCATACAGACATGGAATTGGTGACACACTCTTAAGTTCCTATGGTGCTGAACACACTCATCCACCATCTCTACATCCTCACAACCCAATTAGAGCTGCTGGCACAGCTCACCTACAAGACTGTGTTGAGAAGATACTACGCATGTCTGATGTATTAAGTTGCTTCCCCTCAAAGTAATAGCAGAGTTTTTGGAAGTGTGTGTATGAGTTTACATACACACATACGCTGTGACAGACAGACACACCCACCAATGGCCCCCCCCTTAAGGCAACTGAGGCCATGATACCTGCTCAATAGTGATGTGAAGTGAATTTCCTTTTAAATGTTGCCATGGATGTATGTGTTCAGACAGGATCAGACCTCTCTGAGTCATGGTCTGTGCTCCATCCACTGGATGTTGTGTGTGCGGTTGACAAAGGTTTAAATTGCAAATTTTTGCAATTTAATTGCAAATGCAGGAGTTGCCCCAATCTATAGCTAGTCCACAGCTGCTCAGTGTTTAAACCAACTACATAACATATGTAATAAATCGGTTAAATAAGATAAATGCTACTTGCTTTTTAGCTGGTAATAATCATCTAATCTGTACTTGCTTGTGAATAGCCATATTTAGACAAGAAGTGTTCAAATATTCTAGCAAGAAAATATTTTATGTAATAATGAGGTTTTTTTTTTTTAACATTTTGAGGATGACTGTTCTATTTTGTGTAGGGAAAGCTTGCTGTTAAGTAGTTTTGGATAGTATTAATCAATTTAAATGTGATTTGGCTCTTAAAAATACTAGTGCTGCAACAATCAAGCTTTTCTTATTCTATAAGAATAGGTCAGAACATAACTTGCTTTATTGCCGAACAGTATGAAGTCAGTTTTTTGGACTGCTTCTGGAAGTGTATCTGGAAGTTGTGACAAAGTTGACAAAATAGCTTGTAGCTTGATAAACAACCATTGTTTTCCCACGGAAGTGCCATATTTCATAAAAGCAGTAAATGTATCAGTTTCTTAAATAGCTTTTCTGTTCTCAAATATTTTAATGATTAAATTGAAAATTAAAAAATAAAAAATTGCTATAAAGTACTTTTATCATAATTTAAGAAAAAGCACCCTGACAGGTTTACTTTTAGATCAAAGGGCCAAATTTTGACTGGCAACTTGCTGTAGTTAGACAAGTGATGCAGTGTAGTTCCTAATTAATGGAAAAGTGTTATCAGATTTCCCTAAATTCAAGTGGCATACCTCATCATTATCTAAAGGGATGTTTACTACAGTAAAATCTGTTGGTTGTTTTTTTCATTCAGTAATTTCATTCAGGTTCACTCTAAGAATTTACAAAAGCTGAATGGCCCAAGTTCATTCCCTCAGTGCTGTACAATATTCATTGCCTGTGATAATGGCTTTAATGACAGTCAGAGGAAGATGGCTCTGTGTGCACTGCTTACCAGCAAACACTGCAGATGCACTTGCATGACCCTCTCTAAGTAGATCCTGTACTTGGTTGCCCTTAGCATTACACTGCAATGTTTCTTTGCCTTCATGCTTTCTGTGCTGTGTCTTTGTTTTTTATTTGTTCCATGTGGTCAGAGAGGATAGGAACTCTTGATGCTGGTTTTTGGTATTTTGTCTGAGTAGGTTAATTTTGAGTGTGCACAGACAAGCAGAGAGAAGGAGAACGATCGAAGGCTGATAATACACCTGCCAAACCTTGGCATCTCCCGACACCAGCGCTGACGCAAACCAAACCCAATAAAAGCGTCAGCTACCATCTCCCACTGAAAGAGCCCTGATTGTTTTTCGCCTTGACCCGTTGCCATGGAGAAGAGGTAGAATGTGTGTCACAGTTGCTGTTGCCCAGGTGCCGGGCAGTTATCAAAGCCTCAGCTGCCTAGTGCCCATCCCACTGAATTTGCATACACACAAACGCACAACACACGAGCCAGTGAAGCTGACTGGAGTTCCCTTGGGATTGTGCAAAAAGTATTTGCTGTCTTTCTTCTGTAGTTTAAAGAGGATTGTATTTTTTAAATGTAATTAGTATTCAACTTCATTTCCATTTCCCTACAAACAACATGCGAAAATGTGTACAAAAATATTTTTGGTTGTCAAAAGGTTCAATAAACGATTCACTCTTTAGAAATTTTGTGGAGATAAAGCTTTTTTGTGGAGAGGAATGGGAAAAATTAAATCAAGCTGATGAACTGGTGTTCACCAGTAACTGGAAATGTTTAGCTTCAGTTAAACCAGTCACAGGGAGTCACACCAGCTACTGAAAGCATAGGTTCACAAACTTTTGCCAATTACAGATATATAATATTATTTTCCTCAATAAACTAATGGCTGAGTATTATATTTTCGTATGATTTGTTTAATTATCTACTTTTAGGTCAGATGAAAAAATCTGGTGATATTTAGGTCAGATATATGCAAAGATTTATGAAATTACGTTCACAAATCGTAAAGACGACATGTTATTTTTTTTCCAGTATGTTAAATTCAGCAAATTATTCATTAAAACATACAGAAGTGTGTTCTCTGTAAGAACAAAACACACCATTTGATCAGGTGCACCCAAACTTTTGCATATGACTGTGGGACTGCTAAACATTTATAACAACTTTGCTGAAGATATCGTCATATACAAGTGTTATAAATCCAAGATAATTTATTATACAGTGAAGCTGTGTTATTCTCCTGTGTTATGTCATTCCCTGGGGTCTTATTGTTAACAGCAGTCCATAAGTACCTTAATATCAAGATTAATGCCTTAGACTCCATCATTATGTCTAATTAATGCATCCATCTTTTTTAGACTTCTGCCTTTCTGCAACAGCATGGCCTCATTTTTTATGTTTGAGATGTTAGGGCCTGGAGCAGAGTGTAAAAATGCGTAATGTAAGCTCACGTGTTGTGCACACATGCATCTGTGTATGTCTCGTGCCGTATCTGGCAGACCAAATGCTGCATTGGATTACCTTGGCGACAAAAGAAAAGCCACAACTGATAAAATATTTAAAAATTAGACTCATTAAGTTACATTACTTGTACAGTAATTACATATTGTTTTGATCCCTGCTTTTTTGTGTGAATGATTACACATGCAGTTATGTCTGGTGATGTGTATGTGCTGTATGTCTGTGCTTGTGGACCTGATATATGTGTGCATTTTATGTTGGTATTTTGAAATGCACATTGAAAACTCTAGTCAGAAAATTCTATAAATCTGTGCTACCTTTGTTGTTTGGGAACATTTACATTAATATTTCCGCTCTTTAGGCTGCAGCCTCTTATTTTTGTTCATCTCTGCAGGGATAATTATTTTATTCTCTCTCACTCTCTGGTGTTGCCCAGAGGAGACTGGGTTCCCCTTTTGAGCCTTGGTTCTTCCCAAGGTTTCTTCCTCCAGCTTTAGTGAGTTTTTCTGTGCCTCTGTTGAATTTGTCTTGCTCATTAGGGGCTCGCACCCAGATTCTGTTAGTTGCAATCAATCGGGCTGTATAGCTGAATTAAGTTGAATTTAATTTGCAGAATAAGTTGTATTTAAAGCTAATTAACCGGTTTTACATAGTTAGCTATATACCACAGTGTGCCAAATATTCAATCCTTCCTTGAAATCCTTCCTTGAAATTTGGACCGTTCAGATATTTTGGAAATAGTGACTGTCATTACTAATGGTGAGCTTAAGAGCTGATTGTAAAGATAACATTATGTCATTCTTACAAATCCCTGACAGGTGAACTGTATTGTGCAGAGATTAATTTGGTTTGTCAGAGTACCCGCATGTTGTTAGGAAAGCTACCGTTTACTGATCATTCTGCTACTTCGTAATTGACACTGGGAAGTTTCCTTTTAAGCTGGTCATGTAATGCTCAGTGGAAAGTTAAGCCACACCTGCTCGTGTAGTTTCGTGCTACATTATTTTTCAGTTGTGGAAAATGCTTGATTTCTTTTTTGAACTTTTAATTATATTGGTTCATTTCTTTACCTTCTTTACCTGGTGCAATCCTGTAAGTGCAATCATACTCTAGGTTGGATGCTGCTTTGAAAATATTAATGTAAAATCGCCAACAGGGATATCTGTGTCTTTGTTTTCTATGTTATTGATGAAGTTAAATAATAGCAATGTGCTTACTTTTGTTACTGTAGTTGTGTGCTGTTGAATTCATCCTTGTGGATGTCTGCGTAAGAGGCAATGAATGCTGTACGGTATGTGATGTGTTATGTACATATAAACTTGCTCCATTCACTCTGTTTGAAACATTTACTTGTACTGCTGCTTTGAGGTCTATCTGCCCTATAGGTATTGATGTATACATACAGACTGTAGCCCATCTTTTGTCATTTGACATATACCCTTCATTTCATTTAGTTCATCCGTCATTGGTCAGTTTACGACCACAGGATCACTGTTGAACATATATTTTTGAGGGGAGGATCATTCTTAACACAGCAGTGATACTGGCATATGTTTGTGGGAGGCTGATATGCTGGTGTATCAGCCACATTATTATTCCACAAAATGTTTACACACTAGGTCTTCACATACTAGCTTAAGACTGGACCATCATCCAAAACTGTACAGCCAAAAGCATCCCTGGTCAGATGCTGACTGATTAAAGGGTAGAGAATTGATAAAATGCCTAACAGACAGTCTAAAAGGCAGTATTTTATTGTTAGCATTTAGAAATTATTCGAGACCCATGCATTTGTTTATCCCTCACAGGTGTGTTTGAGGGCTGTTCATTTATTCTACCCACATTATTATATCAATGCCTAATGAATGATTTTGCCAGCTATAAAACTCACATAACCTTTACATAAATTCTCTTTGGTGCAGGAGCAACAGCAGCAACCAGCAAGAGAGACATATGGGCTGAACCTGTCTGCTTTGCCCAGAGAGGAGGACTTTCTCATATACCACAGGCCAGTATAGCAGAAATCACACGTGATCACACATCTTGTACCTCTGTAAAATAACTTTAGGCTTTAATAGCAATTATCAGCCCTCATTCATCTTTAGAATCGTAGCATTATATAATTAGGTTTGTAAGATTGTGCATGCACATTTGTGCACAGTGTGAGAAGTATTACATAGAGCTGCAGAGCTAGGCACATGATGAGTATTGATGAAATCGTTTACCACAGCACTTATAATTCAAATTATAGAGACTTTTCAGTTGAGTACAAAATAGTTAAAAGTAGCCCATTTTTGATTGTCCTTGTGATAGATTTGCATATTCAATAAACCCCCCACTTTAATGCGAATCAGCAGTCACGTTTTCAGTCCAACACGGAGGAGAACCGAACTAATAATTGTTCGCTGAAACCCCCGCACTAACTCAGAAACTGCAGATATCCGCATTTTTTTTTTACTTTTGTGACATCTGGACCTCGTCCGCCACACCCCCTTGTTCTCGAGGACGAGGGGGCGTGGCAGACGAGGCCCGGACTTTACAGCTTTTTTCGTGGCAATATATACTTTTTCATACATTTAAGTGCTAAATTATTAAGAAAAATATAATTTACTAATTTTGTAACATACATATAAACATAAATTCAGCCATATTTCCATATAAAACATAACTATACATTTTTAGGTACTTTAGAGAGAAACACAAAGAAAGCGTGTCTTGGGATGGTGAAATACCGCTGTACTCAGAGTTGTAAAGTTTCAAAGTAGCCAATCCGAGAACGCTATTTATTTCTCCTTGCTGCTGATTGGCTGCTGCCCTTTGATGCAGCTGCAGTCCAGAATTTCCCCCGTGTAGCGTCTCCAGTGTTCTGTGTTTTTCGTTTTGTTCTTCTCAAAGCCCTGTATTTTTATTACTGGAAATTAAATTAATTTATTACTGTATTTACCTTACTTATACCAAAGAAAACGACACCAAAGAAAATGCCCATGCATGAATTACAGTACAGTCCATACAGGGGTAACATCGGTATTTACACTGTAGCACTGCGGGAGTTCAGTGTAAACTGTACAGTACAAATACGTATTTACTGTTACATTTTCTTTAAGGCTAATGAGTTTAAAATGAAATGAGTGTTTTGGGAGCATATTTGGGGCATATTTAGGGTTTATACTATAAAAATAGATATTTCTAGGCTTTTTTTTTACCACAACATCACGGTTTTTCACTATACGCAGGTGCTCTTGGAATGTAACACGCAGGTGTTTACTGTATACATATGTGTGTCCTCGTGGGTATTGACAAAACTGCAGCAGACAAATTGCACACAGTAACATTTCACCCCAAAAATTGTACATTTATGGCATTTGGCAGATGCCCTTATCCAGAGGAGCTTACAATCGGTTACAGGGACAGTCCCCCTGGAGCAACTTATGGACACAATGGTGTAGTCATCAGGTACATGGGCAAGTATTTTTACCAGCTAGGCTACTAACACCACTACAATGTTTTTTTCTACAATGAACCATTTCACATCAAATAATGATAAAGAACTTCGTTCAGCGTGTGAAAAATGCCGCGGCTTCCTGGTCCTGCGTCTTTTGTAAATGTTTACTCTGCATCTAATCCAAGTGAAGCAGCGCGGAACCCGGGGAGCAATGTCTTGCTCGAACGCACGACCTTCTGATCACAAGGCCAACTCCCTAACCACTAGGCCACCAGCTGCCCTGGAGGGGGCGCTGTAGAGGGAAGTCCGTGTCTGGCTTCACCACAACACCGCAGTAGACTCTTATAGACTCCTGTGTATGGAGGAGACGGACTGTTCGGAGTATTTCAAAGCCAAGAGTCCTCATTTTTCTTCAACAGAGAGGTAACCTACCAGGCTTTGTATCTCCTCTTTTCCTTTAGCAACAAAAACGCGATTGTTTTTGTCTGCTGGCTAAAGTGTCCCTCGCAACAGGCTGTTGCCAAGCACCAGTAGAAGTAGCCAGCTAGTCAGTTAGCCGAGCTATTTCAAAAGTCTGTGCTTCGAAACTACCGGCTACTGGCTGTAGCACTTCTTTGGGTGCTCTTTTACTGTAAAAATGACATTTTCTTGTTGTTAATTTCATGTCATTGGTCTCAGAGCGGTGGGCTGGCTCTCCTCGAGTCGTTAGCATAGCAAAATGGTAAACAGTCCTGCTAACAGAGCTGCTAACGTTAGTACAGCAACCTGTTGCGTGTCACCTGGTAACTTCAGACCTGGCCATATGTAGGCGTTTAAATTCAGAAATATGTGTACTTTTTGTCAGGTTGTTTCGGAGAGAGGTTGACACATGGTCTGTGGTGTTTAGAAATCCTATACTAAGAATGTTACTCGGAATAAATAGGAGAAAGTGGAATTAACTCAATGTGCAAGCTGCGGAGAGAGCGCATTTCCCATTTATTCAGTTACTTACAGCATCATCCTGATACTTAAACATATTACTACTCATCTTCCCAAGTCCTATGAACTGCTGTTGCCTATTTTAAACCCGCTCCTTAGTTTAGAATAGAATAGCATATCTTTATTGTCCTTGCAATACACAGGAATGTACAGTGCAGCTCTGTGGATGCTTATCTCTTAAATATAAAAAATATAAATTAAATAATAAGTAAAGTGATATCAAGTGGAGACAAGTATTGAAGGATATAAAGTGTCAAGTAGTGAATGCATCCTCTGTACCAAAACAAATAATTGTGTAAGTAGATAGAATAAATAAATGACTAAACTAACTGCATGGATGTGATAAATAAGTAGATAAATAACTAGAACTTTGTATTTGTCCTCTCGTGTTTTTGTGGACGTTTATATTGGTTGACAAGCTATAGCTGCTTCTGAGATGATGTTGAACACTTTAACGTATGGTTTGGAAGTATTTCTTCTTTCTCCTAGTACACTGCACATTGTGAATGCCAACCTGCAGGGGAAAATGAGAACGTGACAGTGATCACAGTATGACAGTTTCAGCTTTTTGAATGTCCTGGAATTTCCCTGGCACTCGAAGTCTGCAGTAATTGTTGAAGGCTTCCATGTACTGGCCTTATGTATAAATTTATATGGAACTCAATGCTGGAGCACCATTTCTACTGTTAACTGCTGAGGTATTGTGACAGAACTATAGATGGGTAGATTTAGTGGTTAGACGGTGTTGTCTGTGCGTTTTGTGTCAATAGTTTTGAATAATTTGGTAGTGTTTGAAGATTGATGGTGTTTAGCGAATTAACAGATAATGGCAAAATGGTTATATTTCCTGGTAGGTTCATTGGAGCAGGAAAAACAGAAAAATCTTAAAACATTTAGACCGCTCACATACTCTCCCTCAATTTCAGTATGAAATTACATTGTTGTCAGTATCCGTAAGCAGTTTCCTTCAGCCTGGTTTCACACAGCCACACCCTTGATACAGGTCTGCGGAAGTTGCTCCAGGTCTCGTCAGTGGCTCCTAATGTCAGTGGTAGGATATTCATATACAAAAAAATATATAGACATCACCACTATTTATTTTGTAGTTCGAAACAGTGTCATTTCTAAGAATCTTTTCTTGAATGAATTTAGCCTATAGGATAAAGTTAAGTGTAAATCTTAGTACATTCCCTGTAGAACAGTGTTTTCTGAACATCTCTGCACATTTGAGTGTTTTCTTAATTTCCCAGCTGTTTTCGAGTGTGTAAGCACTATAATATGCAGGGCAGGGGACTGTTGGACTGTTGGAACCATATCCGTAGACCTTATTTTTTTGTGTCATACTATTACATAGTATGTATAGAAGAATTTTAGCAATTATCTGTCAGTCAGTCACAGTACTGCTTTGTTGGTCTTTTCTTGTCTTTTATTGGTTGTAATGGGTTTGATCATTTTTATTATTTTGATTTGTTTCATGCTGTTTTGAATTAAGTCCTCATATTTCCTAACTTATGGTTAGACCAAACTTTTCCGTATGTTTCTTAGGCTTGTACATAGCACACTTATCAGATGACAAACTGTCTGGCATTCATGTCTTCATTCCATTAGTAAATCATAACCTACATTGTTTCTAATATCACAAATTGTCACTCAGTGTACTGAAATTGCTTTGTAAAGATAAAGAGTCAACCCACTCTATTCCAGCCTCTCAGTGTACTCAGTAACACAGTTCCATCATGGTCATATTTGTGCTTCAGCCTGGACTAACGGTTTGCTTACTTTCAAGACTTTGTTGTTTTTAAAGTATACTAGACATTTTTTAGGGTGACAGTGTTTGTTGTTTGTTTGTTTTTATATTAAGCATTACCCTGCATCTACATGACAAGTATTCATTTCAAACCTAAAAGATGTCATGGACACAATGATACTGTATTATACAATTCCAGTCATTGGTTATTGGTAATTGATAATTAATTGATGTGGCGTCTGCCAAAAGGTTTCCTATGTAGTCTAGTTCACTTAGCTTGCTGGCTTGCAGAAATGGTTTTAATATTAACTTAAAATGAGTGGGTCACTCATTTCTTTTTTCTCTTTTTTTGTTTGGAGAGCTTATTTTTTCTGCTTCCACCATATCCATATTGTGGAAGACTGAATTTTCTTTGTTTTTAGAAATGAAAGAGGTGATATGAGGTAGATTAAAATGTATCATTTACTTCCTACAGTTCATACAGTTGACATACAGCAGTCATGTTTTGCTACAGCTTTCAATTCAACAAAAAGAGCTACTTTTAGAATGAGAAACATGACAGGGCAATCATTTGAAAAAAGAGCCTGTTTAATTTTAAAGATTAAAGAGAGGTTGGAAAGTGATCAAAAAAAATAATTGTGTGGTGTGTAAAACCACAAAAAGGACACCTTATAAAATGCAGGAAAAATATGGATTATATGGTGTCTCCATGACCTGCGGGAAGTGGGAAAATACATTCATACAGTTCAGATGAACATGGAGCAACTTATACCAAAACTGAAAAGCTAACATTGGACTTATCTTGACTGATCAATTACAAGTGAGATCAGCGGGGAAACTATAATTAGATTTTTCAGTTTGGTTTTTTTTTTCCATTCCTTTAAGACCTAGCTCCAGTGCGTTGAAGCTTGAGGTGATGGACTTAATTGCATGTAAATGGATAATTGTATCCATATAATTGTATCCATACACTGACAGCTCTCTCCAGTTATGTAAGATATGTTTTAATGGAGGTCAAACATATAACAAACAGACTGAAGTGTACCAGGCCCTTTCTTTGGTGCATAGACATATTTTCAACAGGTGAAGACAGGAACTTATAGCACATCCATAGTTATATGGGCAATGGCCTGGGACCTGGACTAGGGATGCAAAAAAGTGTGTGTTCTCTCTGACCCATTTGTGTTTGCTGAGGAATTCCCAATCTGCCCTCTCTCTGCTTCCCTCATGTACCACTGCAGAGGTGAATTAACAGGCTTCTTCTGTCTACCCCTACTCACATTCCAGAGTGTACCAGCCTAAAATGCCTTGGGCCCACTCTGCTGTCTAGACCTGGATTTTTTCGTTAGTTTTGGCCTGTGATGGACAATAACACACTGTCCTGGGAGCGGATCACTGTGAGAGCAAGAGAGCAAGATCTCAGACTTGTTCAGCTCCTACATGGTTTAACTAAGCCTACTAAATGTAAGTCAGTGAAGATCAACACAGAATCTGTTGGTAATTTTTATTCATTGTCTGTGCTGTTTTCACAATGTGGTGTGAAGTAATAAGTAATGGGGATGATTAAGACTAGGCGTTGTGGAAGATCTTTTGAAGATTGATTTTTTTAAGACGTAAGAGGCAGTGCAGACCAGGCTAGGTTTCTCACCTATTGGTCTTTTCAATTATTCACCACCACCAACAACTCACGTTTGCTTCTGCACACACACTCAAATGCCTCACATCTACTCTTCTCTGTGAGAAATTCTCATGGAGCAGTTTGCTCATGGTTTACATATTAACAACTTTGCACCATATAGCTACAATAAAAACTGTAGTTCATTGGTCTGCTTTAGCACTGCCTTTGTATTACCAACTTAAGCTATAGTAACAGTTTAATACTCTTACTGTTCTTTCACTCTTAATTCCTGCATATTATGCTTGAAAACATAGTCATGAACAACTACATTCCAGAAAGCAAAATAGGGCTGAAATACATTAATATACAAGTATATTTAAGTTGTCTAATGGATTTAGTCCTAGACAGTACCACATTAAATTGTCATTATGGCCATGATTTTTGCTCATGTCACTTGGGTTCTCAGCCTCTTTCCTCTCTGCAGAGTTTCTCACTCCTGTCCTCCCTGGTACTCAGTGGTACGTGTTCCAGTGCCGAAGGGCCCTGGAATTTGGAATTTTTGGTACGCAAGCATTGAGTGTTGGAATGTTGAGCAGAAGCTTTGGAAAAGATAATGATCCTGATCTGTTTTTTCTCCATATTGACAGTCCTGCAAGTGTTGGCTCTGTGACTGAGCTTTTTAGATGTCATACAAAGAATTCAAGACTTTTTTTTTTACCTTTTTTTTTCATATTTCATATAAGGCAAAAAACAGAACCAGAGGTGAATATTTTGAACTTTTGTTGTTTTATCTTTTCTCAGGCCATAGAATGTTATTTTAAAAAGAGCAGCATACAGAGAAGTCCATTGCTGTATGGCTTTTGCAGGTTTTTTTATCCATCTCTCCTGATGCCACTCCCCTGGACAAGTTGCATCACGTCTACAAGTGTAACTGGTTCGCCCTGTCACCAAGCACTGAGGACTGACCTGCCTGTCGTACATGAATTCTCTTGCTTTATTGAATTGTTTGGTTTAGCTTCGAGGTCCTTCAGGTCTGAGATATCAATGGTCATGTGAACAAAAAAACTCCCTGTTACTGAGATAAATAGATGGCAGCTGCCTGTGTAACACTCTGTAGTTATTACTGGTCACTCGTGCTAAGTATACAGATGCTTTATTATACAGTACAAGTATGGCTCTTGTCAGTCAAATGCTTCTTGTTATTTATGTGGTATTAGATGTTAAGTGCCAGTGTAATGATGCATCATGCAACAGATATGAATTAAGTCCTGCTGTGCATAAGGACCTTCTTTACCGTTAGTGTCAGTATAGTTAGGTTTGTGGCAGATTTTCCCCCGTTGTCAAAGAGGACAAGTTGTTGCCGCTGATCTGCTTTTGCTTTATCGGCTGTTCCAGGAGATGTCCTGCCATTGCCTCAGGGTTGGCCCCTGCACCTGTTCTGGCTCAAAACACCTGCAAAGCCAGCTGCTCACTCATCCACATCCCACTGCAGATTCCCTGCTTTAATCCCGTTTGTCATGTTTTACTTCTTGTTTATGTGATCTCGTTGCAGGTCCTTTAATTCAGGAGGGCAAAGGCATGTACCGTATCCGTATAAAAAGATGGCCATCAGTTCAGAGGGTTAGCATATTGAGCTGTGAATTGGCTGAGACTGGACCAGCCTTGCACTGAATGGAGCAGGAGGTTTTGAAGTAGGCTGCTTAAGCTATTGAGTGGCAGATGGCTCTAGTCTGTTTGTGTCTTGAGACATCAGCTGAACGCTGTCTTGTAAAGAGGGGGGAGGGATCCCATAGACATGATTAAGCTCACCATTTGGATGAGGTGTGTGTGTGTGTGTGTGTGTGTGTGTGTGTGTGTGTGTGTGTGTGCGCCTGCCTGCCTGCCTGCCTGCCTGCCTGCCTCATCAGTGGTGAGCATACAGCCTCAGTGATCTGTCTGCTCCTCCCACAAGACTTACAGTACTGAGCAATGGTTAGTTTTTGTTCTGGTTGTTTGTCAAAGGGGAGCATTAAAGGCCCAATCAGAAGTAAAAGATTTCATCCATGTAGCTATTATTGTTGGCCTGCCAGTTTTAGTGATTTCTGACACAATCATTTTGTCGGTTCTAAAACTCTATTACATGACATCACCAGGAGTGATGACATCACGTGTAGAAAATGTGATATGCTCCTAGTTGTTTGGAGGAATCTCTCTCCTCGTGGGACAAGATGTAAGCCTGAAATCCCCTTACCTTTTGTAGGAAAGATTAATTGGATTTTCTCGGCACAGCTGTATCTTAGCAAAGCCTCCAAGAGCTTACTGAAAACAGTCATGCTTTATGAACCTCACTGTTTGTCTGTTCTCACACTCCTGTTTTCCTTTCTCTTCCTGTCATCTTACAACCTTTGTTTTAGTGTTTTTTTGCACACACACCCTTCTTGTGCGCACACACATGCACACACACACTTCCACGCATGTATGTGGTACTGACAATAGGCCCCTTATATTCGTCTTGGCTGCTAAGGAATGTTGTTCCCAGGCTATTTTGCATTCCTGCCATTTGCATCATGAGATTGGTTCTCCATCATTGCCTGTCTCTGACCTCAGTGTGGACTAGTATTTTATGTCAGGGTTTATGAGAAAAGTGTATGTGTGTGAACCTGATTATACAATCCTATTTTACGGAAACGAGTCTTAATCTCTTTTTCAGCCTGTTTGGACTACTTAACATCGTTGCAGTCTTAACATCTGCACTTTTTTGGCAGTCACTATTGATTATGTTAATGATCGAATAGTCTACCAGTTTATGATTAATCAAGTAAGCAGACTTTTTAAAACAAAAAAATTACTTTGTGTTTTAAAGATTCCAACGTGATAATTGAATTGGAATAAGCCAGATGAAAATACTGAAAAACAAGAGTATACACCAATCAGCCCTAGCAATAAAACCACTGATGAGTGAAGTGAATGCCATTATCTCATGTTTTGATGTGCTGGAAGGAAGGACAACCACTGAACCAGTGACAGGATCATGGGTGCCCAAGGCTTATTGGTGTGAGTGGGGTTCAAAGGCTAGCCTGACTAGTTCAAACCCACAGAAGAGCTATTGTAGAAAAATACTGGCTATAATAAAAGGGTGTCAGAACACAGTGTATTACTGCTTGCTGTGTATGGGGATGCGTAGCCACAGACGTATTTCTGGTAGCAGTGGTTTCTTTCAGCACAATATTGTGTCCTGCCACACTGCAATGCTGTATAGTTTGCGAAACGTGACCAAGAGCTCAAAGTGTTGACTTGACCTCCAAATTTCCCTGACCTCAGTTTGACTGAGCATCTATGGGACATGCTGAACAAACTACTGCAATCCATGGAGCCCCCACCTTACAATTTACAGGCCTTAAAAGATCTGCTGCTAATGCGCTGGTGTATGTATACAGTGGTTATAGAAAAGAATCACGCCCCTCCAGCCTGAAATGAAGACACACACACATACAAAATATTTTACCAGTTGTATTTACTTAATCCAGTTTATAACATCCAAGTGAAATAATAAGCATAAAAAAAAAACTAAGATGAATAAAGGATCACCCCCTGTTAGAGATGGGCCCGATCCGATATGATATAGTCCAATATAGCCGTAAGTCCGTCATCGGATATTGGTCGGACAGGCCCGATCTATATATTCCAGTTCGCAGCTTGCGCTGGACCTTAAACTCGATGAAATGTAATACGAGATGCGTCACCGCTCGTTCCATACCATGAATCTGCGGCAACTTCAATCTGAGCGAGCGAATAACATTAGCCGTTGTTTTGAACAAAATGTCTTTAGTTTGGAAACACCGAAAAGCAAGACGGCTACTTGCAATTAACACTGTAATTTTGTAACACTGAGCTCATTGTGCATCCATTTTTCCTCATCCTCTAATTTATTTCCTTTCTGCTCCTTTGCACATTTCTTCATTACAAATGCACAGTTTATATTTATCTACACCTGCACATCACACTTGTCTTCACTTACTTATTTGTATTTCTTATCTTGTTCTATTTTTATATATATATATATATATATATATATATATTTATTTTTATTCCTTTTATTCTTTATTTTTTATTTATTTTTATTTTTACCTAACTTGGCATTTGTGTGTGAACAACAAAGAAAGAATTTAATTGGACAGAGCAAATGCCACTTTTTCTGTTCTCATGTGTTTTATTGATGCTTCCAAAACGTTTGACAGAGTGAATCATGAACAGCCTTTTATTAAACTAAAGCAAGGGGGAGTGCATTGTGGGTACATTGTGAGGGTACTTGCCTATTGGTATGCTCACCAGAAGATGCAAATCAAATGTGGGGGTTAGTCTTTATATGTGGATGAATTGTCTAGGCGACTGAAAGCTTGTAACTCTGGCTGTATGACTGGTGGCATGCTGGTGAATCACCTTACGTATGCAGACGACCTTCTGACCTTTAGTCTGAGTAGTGCTGGGCTGCAGCAGCTTCTTAATGTATGTACTGACTATGGTGTGGAATATGATAGAAAATATAATTCCAGCAAAGGTGCTGTTTTAATATGTAGAACCAAACAGGATAAATGGCTCAATTTTCTTGAGGTCATTGTATTACAGACGATATGAATGATGATGATGATGATGATGATGATGATGATGATGATGATGATGATGATGATGATATATAGGCAAACACCCTTGCACATACTTTTAGCTGTTGTTCTACACAAGTTAAAGTGGCTCTGTTAAAAAAACACTGTACACCACTTTACACAGCCCATCTGTGGTCTTTTTATAACAAATCCAGCATGCAGAAGTTACAAGTTGCCTACAATGATGCATTGAGAATTCTACTCAAGATTCCCAGAGGAGGGAGTGCCAGTCAGATGTTTGTATCTGTAGGAGTAAGCCCACTTAAAGCACTTTTAAGAAACCTGATGTTTAAGTTTAAGCGTCGGCTGGATGAATCCACCAACAGTATCATGGTGGCGCTCTCAAATCCCATTGTGAGTTGTTCCCGGTACCCAACCAGACTAAGAGTGCATTGGCTGAAGTGTCTGTATGTAATTTAATTCTTTTTGTTTTTATCTGTCTAGTGTGGTTTTGGACATGAGTCTGTCAAATATAAATAAAAGAATGTATTATTATTTTCTTCCCATCTGTTTTTTTGGAGCCACTTCTTTTCTTAGAACCTATGAACCACAACATCGCATGTTGAGATTTCCCAGGAAGCAAGTTTTTAACACAAACTTGTTTTTTGCCCATGAAACCAATATTTGGGTGCATTTTCTAGTTATTATTTTTATTCAACCCATTTTTTTGGAGCTTCTTCTCCTCTTAGAACATTTGAAATATGAGAATGGTTCCAACATCAAAACGTCCATTAATATCCAGTGTATTGTGCTTACACACCATTAACCAGGGGCTGAGTACTGATTATTTGCAAAATCTGTGGTTACAAAGCACCATGTCCTGAATAAATGAGGTCTATAAAAACATCGACGGAAGAGTTAGGTGTGGAGGAACCTCAACCCAGCTGAATGTCTTTCTTAATAAGTTGGTCTTTTTATTCCTTTTTATAAAAACACAATCATAATTATTAAAATACAATTATTTATTTTTAGTACAAAAATACTGGAAAAAACGTTATTTGCATGTTATTTGACTTATATACAATCAAGTAAAGTTGAAATCTCTTTGTCTCATTTGTAAAAACATTAGGGAGAATCCCCAGAGGGCAACACAGGAGGATTTTATGGATGAGTGGGAAACTACTGGCCGCAGAAGACAGCACCCGACCACCCGATCATTCATTTATAATGAATGAGCACGAATTCCCACAAACTGCAAAATCTCGTGTAAAGCCTTCCCAGAAGACTGGAGGCTGTTATAGCCGCAAAGGTGGACCATTTCCATATTAATGCCCAAAAACGTGCAATGTTAATGAACGGGAAGTCCAACAGGTGTGATGATCAGGTGTCTATATAATTTTGGCCATATAGTGTAACAAATCTACTTTAGGTGATTTTCAAAACTTTCAAAGCTTTATTGAATCACACCTGAACCAATTTTAAAATAAACTGAATACCTGGTACAGGTGTACTACACTGAAGAAAAAGAAACTGTCTTTATGAACTGTAGTTTGGGATGTTTTCTTTCCCATAGGCATCCGGGGACACCCATTGGAGGAGGAGCGTGCCCTTCAACCACAAGT
>JBBJLS010102589.1:464-20035 GCA_037577275.1 Bryconaethiops microstoma | reverse complement strand
GTGGTGCTGGAGGTAGGATTTGAACCCATGACCTCTTGGTCCAGAGGCAAGTATCCTACCACTAGGCCACCACCACCATCGATAAATAAGCCTGTATTTATCGATGGCAGGGCCTTTTAGAAGTTCCCCAAATTTCTAAAGTGCCCTGCCATCAATGACAAATGACATGTTCTTTTGAAAAGCATCACACATTGATGCTAAATTGTACTGGGGACAGCCCCCATGAATCCAGGCCTGCCACGGTGCAGCACATCTGAAGCAAAATGAGGTTAAGTACTTTGCTTATAATTGGAATGGTTTACTCATTAACGGAGTCACTACACTTTGTAGAGCAAAATATTCATCTAATAGGGAAAATTCCAAGTGCATCTTATGCTTTTTGGATAAGGATAGTACCAGTCTATGAGTCTGACCTAGTCCAACATTGATAATGAGCAATGATGCTCCATTATTGGTATTTCTGGCAGGATACTATCAGGCAGCCAGATTTCAATCCTGTCATAAATCCAAATGCTAATTTGTCAGTTCCTGGCTGCTTTGTGGGATTTGAACTAGAAAGCATTTACAGGCATGCTGTCATTTTTTCTGCCCCTTTTGAGCCATCTCAGTGCCTGCAATTTAGCTCGCAGTTGTAAAGCGAGCACATCTTCGATTTGGAAATGCACATGTGGGCCTTTTGATAGAAGTCACTCATTAGCCAAGATTGTGCTTCCCGTGTGTGTTCTCTCTGTCTGGTAAATCGACCTTTAAAGCCCCAGCGAACCTTAAATCCGTCATTGAAGAGCAAATTTTTAAAACTCACTCAGTCCAAAAAAGTTTTTTTACGGAAAATCGTGTTTTATTTTTTTATGTATTGAAAAGCAATTCTTACAGGTAATAATTTTTTAAATTGAAATTTTACAGTTACTTGTCATTTTTTTAATGCCTCTTTCTAAAGTGCAAATCCTGCACATTTTAGTTTGGGCGAATTTGTTTAAAAAATATAATGAAAACCATGTTTAAGTAAACCGATATTCAATGTCACAAAATGATGTACAAGTTTAATACTTCTATCCTACTACATGACACAGCATAGACTCAATGACAGCTAACTGCATAAAAATTGTAATCATACTTCTGTCTACCAGTAAGTAAGTACCACACTGGCGACTGTGCAACTGGACTGAGTGAGTTTTGGAAATTCACCTAATCTTGTACCATGTATTATGCAAGGACTGAGTGAGTTTTGGTCGGTTATATGGAGGAGGTAATGTAAAGGAGGTAATGCAAAAATATGCCAATAGTAGTGTTACCTAAAAAATCACAAAATGGACTGAGTTTTGGAAATTTGTTCTTCAATTACAGTATTGTGCAGAAGTCTCAGGCTCCTATGTAAATTGTTTAAAGCCATTCTTCTGTGTGTGTGATAATTAATGTGCCCTTGTGCCAGCAAAGTTATCTTTAGAAGAAGTGCAAACAAACAAGTAGTATCAAGTATCAATATTTGTTTTGTTTGTAAAACGGTAGTAGATATTTTGTGAGCTGGTGAGGAGAAGACAGGTTCGGTTCCAGATTTCTCCTCGGTTCCTCCAGCTGTTGTTTGGATTTGTGAAATTCCATCAGCAGCTCCTTATTTAATTTAATAAAAGACTGACTGAGTCAAACCAGGTTTCTGACTGGACTTCCGTAAGGAACACACTGATATACTGAACATAAAATCACTGTTTACTGTATAATGTTATTTGTATTTATACCTTTTAGTTTTTTTGTATATTTAGTAACATTTCATATATATATATATACACACACACACACACACACACATATATGTATGTATATATGTATGTATATATGTGTGTATATATGTGTGTATATATATGTATATGTATATATATATATATGTGTGTGTGTGTATGTATGTATGTATGTATGTGTGTATAAAGTTTATTACCAGGGTCAGGGTTTGTGCCTGGATGTGGGAGGTAACCTCTCGTGTTTCCAAGTACTGGACCTGCTTCTTTGAGTGTCGCTGTAAAACATAGTGCAGGTTTGGGAACACAATAATTAAATCAGCTTTCTAGATCAGTAAATGGAAAACAGGCCTCATCGGGTCATTTAGCTTTTTGTTCATGCAGAGATTCTCTCAAGACTGTAAAGCCCTTGCTTATTTTTCACTTATTAACATTAAGAGTTATCAAGGATGCTAGTATGAGTTATTTAATAACTACTCTGAATCTAACATAACAGATACAAGTGTGTAGAAAAAGACCCTGGCCTAGTTGCTTTAAAGAGTTGGGACAGTATATACAGTTTGTATATTAAAAGTATTCTCCAAATTGCCAGCTATTTAAGTTTTAATAAGCTTAATAATATGTCTGATACCACCTGTTTAGAGTGGCACTGTTTGATGTATTGAAACTGTTTTATTATGAAATTAAAGGGCCAACATCTTGTATAGCTTTATTTTTCTCCCTGATGGTACTTTTAAGTATTAAAAATAGTCTTAATCATTTCTTTAGAATAAAAAATGTATTTGTTGCCTTAAAGATGTATGTAGATGACATTTGATCTGATTGGCTGCCCTGTATTATGCCTTTGTTTAAAAGCACTATGACCTGAAACGCTCCTTGTTTGGGGTGAAACTGCTGTAGTTTGAATAGGTGGATGTATGTAAATTAGTTGGTTCTTGTGACATAAAATCAAAAGTTCTCTTTTTGCATCTGAGTTTGCATATTTTATGTTAAAGTGGGGAAAGGGAGCACATTTTGAAACTAGACAGTATATACAGACTAGACCACTTTTTTTTATGTGATATGAACCCTTTAAATCACACCAAAGGGATTTGTTTTCTAGCAGCTTGGCCGGAGAGCTGCTGTTGTTTTATGGATTTTATGGAATACAGTGTTAACTTGGATATAATACTCCCTAAAACCGCTAACCAATATTAGTGTATGATGCCAAAGGACAAAGGAATGGACTGTGCATAGTCCAGCATTGTCCAGACACACAGTACTGTGCAAAAGCCTGGAGCCAACCCTGATTTCTTCATATTTGACTTTCAAAGAGCGAAACATTCTTGTCTTTTTAACGTAGTCTTAAGGAACAGTTCTCCAGGCTTCCTGGAGGACTTTCAAAGACTCTCATTTTCAATCCAGTCCCTGAACCTGACCAGTTTCAGAGGAATGTTTTTTGCTTGTTAAGTCACACAGTGACCTACATATGAATTATTTAAGCAGAACAAAGCACATCTAACTTAAGGCCTGAACCAGTGACAAAACAGTTGCAGATGATTCCAGATGATCAGTTGGTGAACAGTATACTGGTGGTGCTGAATGCTGAGTGGTTGGAACACCTTAATATATGGCTGTATATGTAGTGCTGTGCAAAAGTAATGTATATGTAGTGCTGTGCAAATGTAGTTCCATATCTTTAGGCATTGTGCACCCTGTCACAGTAAAAAAATTGTTCCCATTTATTTCATTTAATCTACGCAATATACAAAAGATAAGACAACAAGGTGATTCAAAGCAAAAAATAAATATATAAGAATTTCCCACTTGTGGGACTAATAAAGGTTTATCTTTTGTGTAATACTGTATGTCTCGTTATAAAGCAGCATTTGACCTGTGTTTTATCTGTTTGCCCACAGTGTAATCAAAGACTTGGCCACGTGCCCTGTGTGAGCTCTCTGCGGCACTTCTAAAGACACAATGGGGAACACGAGCAGTGAAAGGGCAGCTGTTGGGCAGGGTGAGAAAGCCCATCGCAGGGACAGCCGTGGAGCCAAGGAGGGGGACCGCCCCAAAATCCTGATGGACAGCCCTGAAGATGCAGATATTTTCCATGGGGATGACATTAAGGTACTTTGGTAGTGCTAATAAGCCCTTGGCGCTGTGTTCTAAATCATCATTATGTACAATATCTGGTACGCTAAATCATTATTATTATTATTATTATTATTATTATTATTATTATTATTATTATTATTATTATTAATATTTAAATTATTATGTACAATAGTCTTGTAATCTGCAATATCACTTATTATGTCACTATTACATGCAATGATGGACTCGATACAGAGAACAATTCCTAAACACAATTAGTAAACTACTTCAGCAGTATTTTTTATTTATCTATAGTATTTTTATCACCTCTCTTACTAACCACAGGAACTGGTTTTCAAGGTGCTTTCATGTATTATATATGTCAGATTGACTTATGTGTCATGTTCCCATACAGTTGTACAGAGCAGATCACACACAGCGTTACTGTTAGAGTGTATAAACATCATGTCCACACACTGTCCACTCTAATAGACTCTTCTAAACTGTTGGTCCACCTTCCAGATGTAACATTATTGATCAAGTCAAGTAATCAAGGAGGTGTTTGTCATTCCAGTCATATACAGAAAATGCATAGTGAAATTAAACCGTGTTCAGGACCATGGTGCAACACAAAGAACAAAAACAGACACACCAAGAACAAAAAAGCAGAAGACCACAAGAATATACAAGTGCGGACAGGACTTTAAAAAAGAGTGCAAAAAAAATCCCACAAGGGCAACAGTGTAGTAATTTACAGGAAAAGTGTAGCCAACAGAGCAATAACAGCACTAGTATGAGGGAATAAAGTTTTATGACCAACAATATTCGAATAGTCTCTACGTGTGCAGCAACAGGATTAGAAAAAAATTTACAGTATATAAATAAAGGGTGATTGCAGTGGCAGTTGGGAATACATTTGTTTGTTTATTAGTGTGTATGCAGATGATAGTTCATCTGATTCTGCTCCATTTGTGTGAGTCAAACTCTAGTCCTTCATCAGTGGTCAGTTTCTGCTCACTGGTGGTCCTGTGGGGGTCCTGCCCACTGCTGAACAGGGTAAAAGCAGGCTGACATGAATCATAACTGTCTGTAACTGTAAACTACAAAGTGCACCTATATGGTCAGTGGAGCTGAGAAAATGGACATTGAGTTTAGGTATGAGACTTCATCTCAAACCTATCTGTGTGTATCTATGGTTAATGTCTGTGTTTTCTTTCTTGCCCATTGTTAACTAAATATCTTTTTATCAGGTAGGGTTTGGTGTCCTTTAGCTGTCATTGCATTGCATGAAATTCTGCAAATGATCTAAGCATCTCCACAAAAAGTTTTATTTAAATACAAATGCTGGTTTCCCTTACTTGCACCTGCCAGTCCTCATGCAAAATGACCTTCTTACATGTTTGAGCAGTGGATGAAAGCCAACACCAGATGACACAAATAACTTGATCATCCTTTAGGGCTTCACAGTAATATTGCAGAAATTCCCAGAGGCAAGAACAATATAAAATGTAGTATAAGTTAAATAAAATTCAAAATGAAACTCTCCAGAAATACTCAGAACTAGTACTAACTAGTAGAGAGCTACCTTGGTGTTCATCTGAACAATAAACTGGACTGGCCTCATAACTCAAATGCTCTCTACAAAAAAGGGCAGAGCAGGCTGTACCTGCTGCAGAGGCTCAGGTCTTTTGGAGTGAAGGGGCCGCTCCTGAAGACATTTTATGACTCAGTGGTGGCATCAGCCATCTTTTTTACGCTACAACTTGCCTATATCTATGTCTGTATTTATATTACTAGATTGTGTATATTTTATACTGTACTGTTGATATGTTATTTTATTCTATTCTATTGGTTTCTTAATTTTTGCTGCTCTTAACTTTGTACTGTCCACTTCCTGCTGTAACAAAGCAAATTTCCCCCCTTGTGGGACTAATAAAGTTTTATCTTATCTTAGTAAATACCCTATGTCATGTACAGAAATGCTGTGGTCAGTAAGAGAAGTGGATATAAATACCATTTGTGAATAAATAAAATTATACAAATAGTGATTTGTTCTCTTTACCAAGTTTGTTATTGCACATAATAGTAACATAAGTAGTTATATTACACACAATAGACAATTGCAAATAATAAACAATTGTAGAGTGTTTAAGTCTGATTGGTGGATGTGTGACCGAGGAGGAGTTATAGAATCTGTTGGGTTTGTGACAGGGGGAGGAGTTAAATAATCTCATGGGTGGGTGTGTGATGGGGGAGGAGTTGTAGAATCTGATGGTTGTGTGACGGGGGAGGAGTTATAGAGTCTGATTAGTGGGTGGCGGGGTGGGAGGAGTTATAGAGTCTAATGGGTGGGTGACAGGGGATGAGTTATAGGGTCTGATGGGTTTGGGTGACGGGGGAGGAATTATGGGGTCTGATTGGTGGGTTGGTGGGAGATGTTGGAGGAGTTATAGGGTCTGATGGGTGGGTGGATGACAGGGGAGGAGTTGTAGAGTCTATTGGTAAGGAAGGATTTTCTGTGACATTTGGCGTAGCACTTTTATGCTGGTGAGTCTGTGGCTAAAAGTGTTTCTCTGTTCGAAACACTGTGTGGAGTTAGGAATCAGCATTTTCTATGATCGTCCATGATATGTATTTCCAAATCCACCTTGAATATTTGGAACCATATCAGCCTGGATGACATTTTAGTCACACAAAGCTTTCATTGGACACAGTCAAACTATGCTGTTTACACTATTATCCCTCAGACTAACAGGCTTGGACTAACATGGAGCCATTTTGAGCCTGGGAAGTTCTTGAGTGTTGTACTTTATGACTGTGCTGTACACCAGTTGCCTGGAGTCCTTCTTTATTAGAGCTATTTTAATGTTTGTGCTTTTTGTCCCTTTACTCACAGGCTCCTTTAGAGAAAGAAGAGTTTCTCGAGTGGAGGCAGGCCATAGAAGGCAGCGATAAAGGTCTCTTGGCACAACCCACCGTGTTTCGCTGGACGGGGGTTGGGAAAGAGATCTATATCTCTGGAAGCTTTAACAACTGGGCAAATAAAATTCCACTGACTAGAAGGTATGGAAGGAAATCTCATTATTTGTCCTTTCTCACCAGCTCCATTGTCCTTCCACACCAGCTCATAAAATATCAAATAGTTGTTTTTTTTTTTTTTTACCAACGAAATGTTACTTTTTACTGCTTTCTTGTTTGTTTGCATTTTTTCTAATGTTAACTTTGCTAGTAGAAAGACACTGGCTTTAAACAGTTTGCATAGGTGCCTAAGACTTTTGCACAGTACTGTATATTGTATTAAAGTTATCTGAATAGTCTTATGGTAGGACTAAAGCTACATCCTGTGGGAAGAGAGATCTCCAGGAGGAGCGTTGCTCCAGGAGCTGTATTCTGCCTTTTATTTTCTGCCTTTATTATCTTGCTCTCTGACTTCATGTGAAATTTAATTCAAAGCCTTGCTCTCTGTCTCTCTCCACCAGTCAAAACAATTTTGTGGCAATTGTGGACTTACCTGAAGGCGAACACCAGTATAAATTCTTTGTGGACGGACAGTGGACCCACGACCCATCAGAGGTGGCTGAAAAATATCACACCTTTCACTGTAGTCACTATAATCGTATTTTTGAGTGTTTAATAATGACAGAAAAGCTCATTCATGTAACCCTTTAGGTAAATGTAACCTAAAGGGTCCAAATGGAGAAAAAATTTAGTTTAATACTAAAGCTGGTTTCACTCACTGGCCCCTGCCAGTCCGCATGCAAAATGACCTACTTTTTACTGTTTGAGCAGTGGAAAGCCAACACCAGCTGATACACAAATAACTTTATCATCCTGTAAAACTGCATGGTAATATTGCAGTCCTTTAAAACTACATGGTAATGTGTGTTTGTATGTACAGTGGGGGAAATAATTATTTGATCCCCTGCTGAATTTGTAAGTATGCTGACTTACAAAAAAAAATGAACAGTCTCTAATTCATGAGGTAGTTTCATTTTTGTGGAGAGAGACAGAATATCAACCAAAGATCAAGAAAAAACATGTTACATAAAAGTTATAAATTGATTTACATGATATTGAGTGAAATAAGTATTTGATCCCCTACAACCCAGACAGACTTCTGGCTCCCACAGGCTGGCTGCGTGTCCATGTTGCACACAGATTACAATCAATCCATCAATTACAGATAATCCTGATCTTAACTCGTTATGTGTATAAAGCACACCTGTCCACAGAATCAGTTTCTTCCATTCCAGCCTTTCCATCATCATGGGCAAGAACAAAGAGCTGTCAAAGGACGTCAGGGACAAGAACGTAGACCTGCACGAGGCTGGAATGGGTTACAAGGCCGTCAGCAAAAAGCTTGGTGAGAAGATGACAACTGGAGTGGCCTAGCCAGTCTGTAGAAAATCTGTGGAGGAGCCGAAGCTTTGAGTTGCAGAGAAACTCAGCAGCTGAGAAACCTAAAGGATTTAGAGAGTTTCTGTAAAGAGGAGTGGACCAAAATCCCTCCTCAGATATATGCAAACCTGGTGAATGACTACAAGAAACGTCACTGCTGTGCTCGCCAACAAGTGTTTCTCCACCCAGCACTAAGTCGTGTTTTGCTTGGGTATCAAATTCTTATTTCACTCATTGAAATGCAAGTCAATATAACTTTTCATGTTTTTTTCTTGATTTTTGGATGATATTCTCTCTCTCCATAAAAATGAAACTACCTCATGAATTAGAGACTGTTCATTTTTTTGTAAGTCAGCAAACTTACAAATTCAGCAGGGAATCAAATAATTATTTCCCCCACTGTATAATCTAAACCTTCCTAAGGCTGTATCTATGATCTCGGTTCTGCATTTTTGCACATGTAATGTCTTGTCCAGTTGTATTGTTGCTCTTGTAAGTTTTCTTGCAGTCTCTTTTGTCTACACTTGTGGTCTTGCGGTGCTCTGCTCTGTTTTGTTCTTGTGTTGAACCATGGTCCTGTAGGCACGTTGTTTCATTTCACTGTCTACTGTGTGTACATAAAACGTACTTGACTTGACTCCGACCAGGTTTTCTAGTCTGTTTAATGGAATAGAGTGGTCAGTGGTGTTGAATTCCAAAGGTTAAGCGTAACTAGCAAAGAAACTTTGTCAGTTTACATCATTTATAATCTTTAGAATTTTTAGAATTAGAAATTTTCAAATATGCAATTCTTATGCAAAAGTGAACATCACTGTTGGGCCACAACTTTCTCTAAAATCTTAAAAAAAACTTGGAAATTAGAAATGGGTCAGAAATTTGAATGCTCACATAAGTCAGGATTTGATTTCTTTAACAGAGGCATAAAAATGGCTAATTTAAAGGCTTTCAGCAAGAGATCTGATTATTACTGGTACGACGTCTGAATTGAGTGTATTGACAGAAAACTTTGATGAGCGGATAATTGTATTGAGTTCAGCTTGTTGAACTCGAGTAAAAGTAAAGTGGCCCCTTATAGTCATACATGAACACACCACAGTACAGCACAAAGTGTGAAATTCTTTCTCTGCATTTAACCCATTCACTAAGTCAAGCAGGGGGCTGCCACCAACGAGGGGCACACGGGGATCAGTGTGTGGGGGCGGTACCTTGCTCGAAGGTACCTCAGTGATTTGAACCCACAACCTTCTGATTGCAGGGGCAATGCCCTAACCACTAGGCCACCAGCTGCCCCACATGTATTGTATAATGATTTTAATAATAAAATCATTAGACAAGAAATTCAAACTAGAAGTTTTACTTCACCACATCTGCTGCCTGATACAGCCGGTGCCAACATCTCCGTTACAGTTAAATTTTTAACAGTATCTGCATCGGCTGTATCAGGCAGCAGACGGGGTGGAGTAAAACTTCTCATTTGAATTTCTTGTCTAATGGTTTTATTGTTTAAAAGTCCAAAAAATCATCAATGCATTAGGATGAAGATACCTGAAATTCTGTACCCCTCTGGTTCCTAGATAGTTTATAAATTGTACTTAATAGAATACTGGGATTATTTTTGTTAAATTCAATGAGCCACTGTGCTCAGTTGTAGTCTCTATGGTTCTCCTTCTAGCTAGAGTGGAAAGATTACAACTTAGTTAACCGCCATTTATGTTCTAATTTTCAAATGTTTTGCTTTAGGTCATGTCTTTATTGTCTTAGAGGTATGAGGTTGTCTAATGTGGATCAAAAAGAGTTCTTTAAGTATTGTGTTGGGTTGTCTATCTGCTGGACCAGTTGGAGAGCTAACTGGGGTTGATAAAACCTCATTAAAAACTGTGATGGATGTCACTGTATGACTAAGACAAAAGTAAGGAGATGTGCTTATATTATTATTATAGATTCATTGATATTATGAACATTATATTATTACATTTACCATTATTCTTAGTAACCTCTGACTGCCACAGATGAATGTCATTAGCCCTTACATGAATCACTATCCTGTCATACTTATGGGTACCTAACAGCTATAGCTTCCCCTGTACGGCACTCTGACTAATGGTACAAGTTGCTGGTGCCCATAAAGGAGAAGCTAATTCAGAGCAGACAAGGATCTCAGCACCCTCCATTCTGATACTTATGTTGCTTATCAATTAAGTCATTTCCAGGTCTGTGGTTTTTGAATGCATATACACATTCACAGGGTAAATATTACAAAAACTATAGACTGGATAAGCTAATAATCGGCCAAAATCGGCCATAAATGGGTTGAAGACCTTAATACCTTCATTAGTTGATATATTTATCAGCACAAAATATAGTTTAAGTCAAAGTTGACAGGATGCTTTAAAGATATGTGGACCTCATGTACTCTTACATGAGTATATTATTTTAATGGAACCACCATAACAATTACAGAAGCAAGAATCCACATCGCTCATTGCAATGGTTTCTCTTCCTGAATGGTAATACACAGAAGGACACACAAGTGTCCTACTGTGCATACGATCAATGACTGCCAAAAAACTGATGTTGTGAAACTGCACTCAGACCCTCCTCACACTGCTTGGAAGTGAGTTCTGACGTTATGAAAATAAGAAATTGCAAACCACATATCAGATTATTTAATGAACAAGCTTTGCTCAATTTATCTGTTATTTTCAGCTAATTTCCATAATAGAAAGGAGAAATGCCCAAGCACTTAAAGAGGACTATGAAAAGGAAGGAAACATATTTATATGACCAGAACAGCAACTGCCTTATTCTGTAAAAAGTTCAAGATGAAGAGAAAAGCAGAGGGTTTCACGTTTAGATACAACATTTACTGTTCTCAAACAAAGAGGCTGAAAAAAGCATCCAGTTCCCCAATAACCTCCACATGAAAACATCATTATTAAATTAAACAACAGTAACTATATATAATACAATTCAGTTTACAATTATAGAAGTTATATTAACAATAATAACAACCACAAAACAACAACATACAACAACTATAACAACTATAATAATAATAACAACAACTATAATAATAATAAGAATTATTATTATTATTATTATTATTATTATTATTATTATTATTATTATTATTGTCCTGTATATTTTAATACTTTATTGTCATAGCCATGAGAACAACAGTGGTGGAATCAGCGATCATCAGAAAGCTCCTGTTACCCTCCCCCGTCTCACAGAGACGCAGGTGCATTTTATCCTCATGAATATTCTAATCAGCCCTTATTACTAATTCATGGAGGATCACAGAAACAAAAACACCTCGTTGGTCGCCATCGTGTACACAGCTCAGTTTAATTGCTTTGTATTCCATGTTATAACTGATATTTTAGTAATCTATAAGCGAGGGTGAGATTTATATAGACCACCTAGCGAGTCAACAATCATGTGATCATCTCTAGATGTAGATATCAGTAGATTTTCGCCGTGTTTCGAGTCCTGTTGTCCTCATGTGGCCAAGACCAGCCTCTCTGGAACGAATCGCTCGAATGGGCGCCTCGCCTCTGCATTCATTATCCAACAGAAACCCGTTTGATTTCTTTTTACTTAACAACACAGAGCTGCACCACACCGTCTCACACCAGCTCGACTCCTCCACGGTCCACTAGATCTGATGGTAAAAGACTGCGACATGGTGCTCCGTGTGAATCGTCTCTCTCTGGCTCTTTGGCTCTTTCTATGCTTTCTGATAACGGAGAGCCGGAGAGGAAAGCTGCCGAGATGCCTACATGGATGCACCTGCACTAAAGACAACGCGCTGTGTGAAAACCTCAGATCCATTCCTCACAGCTTTCCTGCAGACATCGTCTCCTTGTAAGTTTTCCCCCATTCTCCCTTGTTTCTACCACACACCTCACCAAACAAGCAGCAGATTTGCCATCCAGCATGCATTGACGCTCAAGAGTCACGTTGCATTGAATGCAATATTTAATGTAAGGCATTTGAACGTAAATACACCATATGGACAAAAATATTGGGACACACCTCTTAATTATTGAATGGGCACAAATTCCTACAGACGCGTTCCAAAATCTCGTAAAAGTCTCCGTTGTATTGCATGCAATATTTATTAAAAGGAATCTGAATGTAAATGTATTGGGACACTGGGACAAGTATTGGGACACTTTAATTGTTGGATTCAGATAACCCCTTATTTCCAGTGAAGGGCAGTCTAGATGCTACAACAGACCCAGAAATTTTTTGAACGATGCCATGCTTCCGACTTTGTTGACACAGTTTGGGGAAGAACATTTTCTGTTCCAGCATGACTGTGTTCCAGTGCACAAAGCAATGTCCATTAAAACATGGTTGGATGAGGTCGGTGTGGATGAACTTGACTCAACCCCATCCAACACCTTTGGGATGAACTGGAACGGAGATTGTGATCCTGACCTTCTCGTCCAACATCAGTGTCTGACCTCTTAAATGCTTTACAGAGTGAATGGGCACAAATTCCCACAGAAACACCCTAAAATCTTGTGGAAAACCTTCCAAGAATAGTGGAAGCTGTTATAGCAGCAAAGGGTAGACCAACTCCATATTAAAGTCAATGTATTTGAATGCAGTGTCATTAAAGTCCCTGTTGGTGTAATGGTCAGGCGTTCCAACACTTTCGTCCATACAGTGTACTTCACTAAACAAGCAGCAAATTTAACATCTGGCATGCCTGATGCTCAAGAGCCACGTTGAAAGGCATTTGTAAATATCTCTTCTAAAGCTTTATATTTCATTGATTGGTTCTGAGTCACTTTTTTTGTTATTTTGTTTTAATGCCAACAGATCATTTGTGAAGTCTGGATTCAGCCAAATTGCAGAAGGAAGCTTCCAACATATACCGTCCCTTCAGCTACTGTGAGTTCACATTCATTTGTTATTGTTGTATGTTTGGTCACAATCATGAAAGGCAGATTGCCATGTTAGAATAAAAAAACTGTATTATGCTATGACTGTGCAGTCACACAGGGACACAAAGACAGGAACAATTAAATATAAACATAGTCAAAAGAAAGTAAAATAGAGCAAGTCTTTAGACCAATTACCGCTTGTTCCTTTGCTTGTTTTGTTTTTCCTGAGGGCCATTCTGCTCCATGTCTAATTCCCTAATGTGCTTAAAGCTGGTGTGAAAATTATGCAATGCAGCTGCTTAGTGGAAAGGCCATGGCCTTGTACTCAAGGCTGGCCTTGTCCTTGGGCAGATACTTGAAGTCCTTCATTAACATACAGGCATCCAGCTCCTCAAGAATGGCCCATGTGGGGAGAAAAACACATTCAATCATACTTAGTTTATGACTAAATTTAACATAATATCATGATCACAATAATGAACAATGGCCTACAGATCTGGCTGCTGGAATGTAATCCATTCCCACCAAGAAGCTCAACAATGCCAATAACCTGTTTTGGCAGAGGAACAAGAGTGTGGTGTCATGAAAAATTTTAATATTTAGCTGGAATTCCCTGCACTAGACATGGTTGTAGCTTTCTGCTCTGAACACATGTGATTCAGCTCCTTCACAAAACCTGCATGGATATGTAAGAGGGTGGAAATCTGAAACATGCTGTACAGCACTGGAAAACACTGGATGGTAAGATTTAGCTTTCTTTCCTGAAAATAACAGGATGTACCCAAAGCTTAATTGCCAGTGGAGGCTATGAAAACATTCCCTGTATCTAATCAGTCTAAAAGCTAAAATGTTTTGTTAGTCCAAGGTACCTTAGTCAACACACAATCAAGATTGTGTTAAAAAACTAATAATAATTTGAATGATAAATTACTGAAATTGATTTATCTCATCGTATTGTTGTAGCAATGAAATATTGTCAAATATTGAATTGCAGCTATAAACTGTCTTGCATAATGACAAAGATTGGGATTGTCATCCCTATCGTGTGCACAGAACAGTCTTTTTTCCTGAGAGGATCAATTTTTCACAAGTAGTGTTACACATACACATTCACAAGTATCCTTTTGACGAACCAAAAGGATTAAATAATAAGCTACAAAAAGTTTAGAGGACAATAACATGACACTGATCACTGATCCTATGACTTTGCTTACAGCTTGTTTACAGGCAACTCGTTTGACTCTATTGATGAAGGTGCTTTCCAGGGACTACCACATCTGGAATATCTGTGAGTTAAATTGACGTTTATTGTTTCCTTTCTGCTACCCATTTAATAAAAACTATTTTGTAAGTGAATGTAACCCCACAACTTGATTTTAGATTTATTGAAAACAACAAAATCGATTCAGTATCGCCCCAGGCCTTTAGAGGTTTGAAATCTCTCTTACACCTGTGAGTATATTATATTCTTTTGTTGTAATTTATTCACATTGTAATTTATTAACATGCACTAAAATTTTGTTTTTAACTTTTTATTAGGAGCCTTGCTTATAATAACCTTGAGACATTACCCAAAGATGTTTTCAAGGACATGGATGCCTTAACAAAAGTGTAGGTTTTTCATGTTTCACAAGTTGGAACAACCATAATAACACAGTCTGCCTATGCATTGTTCATGTTTATCAACTGACAAGCTGTTCAAGCAGGGATCTTCGAGGGAACGTGTTCAGCTGTGACTGTAAGCTGAAATGGCTGATTGAATGGATGTATAATACCAATGCAACAGTGGACCAGATATACTGCAGTGGGCCTCCACTTTATCAGGGGAAGAAGATCAATGACCTGATGCCTCAGTCATTTGACTGTATAACTGCAGGTAAGGAGGCATTTCTTCTTAAACATAACATACCAGTGTACACAGTTATTCAAAATCCAGGAACATCAACTTCCAAAATATATCTGTAAGATGCTTAGGCCCATGGCAGTGCATGTGGAATCGAATGGTATAACTGATTTGGTTGAACTTAATGTTATTATTTCTCTTTTTTTTAAATTATGACATCCCTGAAAGCTACTTAGTTGTGGCTACTAAATGTGAATCATGAAAACAGTAACACATGAGATTATTCACACATGAAATTTGTGTGTCAGCAGCTGTCAGCATCCCCCTTCCATATGTTTGATATTAATTGGGCAGCATCCTCTCCAAATTGGTGCCACTCTCTGTTTATTGGCTGGGGCCATAAAATAACAACAGGTAAAAATGTACTCAGGTACTGAGTAAAGAGTACAGTTGTAAGTAATGAGTACAGTTGTACTTTCTGCCTCTGCCAGTGTTCATTGGATACATAATTCGTTGCTTATTTCAACATGTCCTTCAGTAAAGTCATTTTTTCTGTTGCAGAGTTTGCTGCAGTGAAGACCCTCAAGTTTCAATCAATTTCTGTGGAGGCCTTCACCTTCGGGAACAGTCAGTATGCTGTGTTTGCACAACCCTTTGCTGGTACATGCAGCTTCATGGAATGGGATCATGTCAACATGGAGTTCAGGGACTATGACAGCGTAGAGAGTAAGAGCCACAAAATCCACATAACAGCTTCTGCTGCAGTGATGATACTGGGATATAAGGCTAAATTTTTTAAGTTTCAGACATTGAAAAACTGATCAAGTTTTTATCATTTTTCCTTCTTTCAAATAGAGCTTTAGAAAATCCTTAATAAACAGTTTTAGGTACTCAACTAAGCCGTCCAGCTCCATGATTAACCACGACATTTATCAACTGATTTGGAGCAAACTGAATAATCGTGACATGTCATAAATTAATTTGGAGAACTGAAACAAATTCTTTAAAAAAAAAAACCCAAAGACAACGGTATAAGTCAGTGTACTTATTGTTTTTTAAAAAGAAAACCAACTACTTATCCCACAAATGAAGTTATCACTTTCCATTCCAACTGAGCAATTCCTCTCTAGTGTTTGTGTATAAATTACTGTTTTTTAGTAATTACTGACAGCATCTGCACAACAATTCCTGTTCCGCTACTGCGTGTAAGTGTACAAATGATGAATAAAATCAATCTAATTATTTTTATTAATTTGACTGATAATTAAAACTAATTTGATAAAGCATTAATAGTACTCCAAAAAAGCATAAAAAGATACTTTAATATTTTAATGATATGTTAAAAAGTTTTTATTCAATTTTACTGTATTCCTAAATGTTACATTTCTTCGTTCTTGCATTCCACAAATTGGCCCAATTTCTGCATTGTATGAATGCATTTATACTGGGACTGAATGAAGAATGTCAGTTCAAATCCTGATGTTGGTACAGTTGACCTAAAATTCTGATATTGGTGCATTCTTAGTTTGTTGTTTTTTTTTTAGTGTGAGGTCATTCCTTCTACTTTATTCTGAAACAAAACATATATTTTTGGATTATTTTATTAAACATATATTTCGCCCATTCTTGAGATCTACAGAATTTTTTTTTTATGTTGTGGAGCACTGCATGTTGACCTGGTCTGTGTGTAGTTTACATTCAGCTTCAGCAACCTAATACTTGACTGCAAAAACCAACAACAGTCCACTCACAAGTTACCCCTCAAACAAACTGCACTGTATTACATGATCCATCGTGTAGTGATTTTCACCCTTCTGAACGCTGTTGCTTGTATTTAAAAAACTCCTAAGTGACAATGAAACCATGGTGAAGTATGTGGCTAACCAGTGGAAGCTGCTTTGTGCTTTTCTGGCCCAAAACCAAACAATTTCTGCATCTGCCTGGTGCAGCTTGCTTTCTGACTTCGGGTAGTGTGTTGCTTTCCAAGCAATGGGGAACAGAAAATTGAAATGAATCTGACTCATATCTTAAACAGGAGTGTATATCATTGTCACGATGTTGTAGCTACTGCTGACTCTTCCTTGGTCAGTTGAAATCAAATTCCCTGTAGTGATTCTGAAAACTTTTTTTTTACTTCCAGAAGCAGGCTGTTTACCTCTACCTATTCAACCAGCCAAGATATTTAGTGTCCAAAGTTTGCTTCTTTATTCTTGCACTGGAATGAAATTCTAAAAATCATTCCACACTTACCTCAAACTGTCAAGTTAAGTGATGTCAAACAGTTTAAATGACAAACTGTTACCTAAAAAATGGACAGAAGTAGCTCCAACCTTCTGTCCCCTGAACTGTGTTTGTACTTTTCGTCCATTTCTCTAAATAACAGTCTCTAAATATCATACTGTGTTAGATTTTAAGGAGTTACAGAATAGCATAAATTTAAATTTTGATCTTTGTGACAGTATTGTCTGTAATACTGATTATCCAAGCATATTTCAAGCTATTTATATTTGGGAATATATTTGATTGGTGCATCCAACACACATCACTGTAGACACATTTAATATTACAATGTTATTATTTAAACATTTAATAATAATCCTAATATAAATACATTGGGTGACTGTATAAATAGTCATTCTGCAAACATGTTCAAGATAATAAAAAAAAGTGTTCTTTCTAGAATCAATTCATGTTTTCAATGAAGAATAGTCAAATAATTGCACCTGGTTGTAGAGATATTACTTATGAATGCTACTTACTCCACTTTAAGAAAATTAGATTCAGTCTATCATAGTGCAGTTAGATTCATAATGGGAAATTTACCCATCACTGTGATCCTCTTTCTAATGTCCAATCGACTTCACTGTCCAATGGAAAGTAGGAAAAATCAGACTGTTTTATTTGGCAATACATTTCTTGGGCAACTGCCAGATTACTTAAGCTTATTGTTACAGTGGAGGGTGGACAGCCTTCGTTTGCAATGTAAAGTATCTTATATGGTGCCAAGAGGGAAAAACAAGCTTGCTTTTAATGCATTTTCACATTTTTATATCAGAAACCTTACTTGGCAGAGCTTGTCCCTTAAAGGCCTATTTGACTCCTGTTTTTACAGATTTGTGAATGTTTAAAGCCGAGGTCTATCCTTATGTATATTTATACTTTTAACAGTTTTATTCTCATTATCTAATATTTTTATGCATTTAATTTTGTCATCTTTTTATTCACAATTCATTGATTTGTTATCAAGTTTACTGTTATTACCCCATCTCTCCCTCTCTCTCTCTCTCTCTCCCTCTCTCTCTCTCTCTCTCTCTCTCTCTCTCTCTCTCTCTCTCTCTCTCTCTCTCTCTCTCTCTCTCTCTCTCTCTCTATCTTTCTTTATATAAACAAATCTTAATTTTACTTTATTGTATTTGTCATGTTTTATGGCTTGAGCACTTTAGCTTGTTTCATTTTGTTTCTTTGTAGGCACTTCCACAGTGGTCTGCAAGCCGATGGTCATTGGGAGTCAGCTCTTTATCATTGTTGCCCAGCTTTTTGGGGGCTCGCACATCTACAAACGAGACATCTCAGCCAACAAATTCATCAAAATTCAGGACATCGACATCTTGAAGATCCGGAAACCCAATGACATTGAAACATTCCAGGTCGACGGTGAGTCCTTCTTTGTCATTGCCGATAGCTCCAAAGCAGGGTCCACTACCGTGTACAAGTGGAACGGCAATGGCTTCTACTCGCACCAGTCTTTGCACCCTTGGTACCGGGACACAGATGTAGAGTACCTGGAGATTTCTGGCAGATCCAGTCTGATCCTGTCCAGCAGCTCACAGCGGCCTGTTGTCTATCAGTGGAGCAAGAGCCGGAAACAGTTTGATTGGCATACAGATATCCCTGAGATGGAGGATGTCTATGCTGTCAAGCATTTCAAGGCCAAAGGTGAACTTTACATCTGTCTGACACGCTTTATTGGTGACTCCAAGGTGATGCGGTGGGATGGAGCCATGTTTACTGAAGTGCAGGCCATGCCATCTCGAGGCTCCATGGTCTTCCAGCCCATTGTTATCAGCAACTGGCAGTACGCCATTTTGGGTAGCGACTACTCACTCACCCAAGTCTACCAGTGGGACTCCAAAAAGGGCCACTTTGTGCACTCCCAGGAGCTGAACATTCAGGCGCCAAGAGGTTTCTCTTTGGTGTCTATCGACAACCGCAACTTCCTGCTGGCCTCCAGCTTCAAAGGAAAGACTCAGATTTATGAGCACCTGATGATCGATCTGAGTAGTTAAAAGTGTAGCATGCATGGGCCACGGATCATATTCTTCAGAGTTGCGAGGCATTTAAATCAGTACCCTCTACTCTCCCCTGTGCTGATGTCTCAAACACTTGTACAACTCAATCTGAACAAATTGTATTTTTTGTCAGTAATTGCAGTCTACATTGCTATTACTGCTGTTCAATATGGACATAATGCATTTGTTGCTCTTATTGTGCTATAGATTTTTACTGTGTATATACACACACACACACACACACACACACTGTACATATATATACACACACACACACACACAGTTTCTTTTTTAATATTGTTTACTAAGCAGAACAAAAATACCATCATGATGCTTA
>JBBJLS010102568.1:0-20037 GCA_037577275.1 Bryconaethiops microstoma | reverse complement strand
TATATATATATAAAAATCACACTAAATAGTTAAACATTATGCTCTTCTGGACCTTTGGTTCTGGAAATTTTCTCTAAGTGGACCTCTTTAAATTTTCTGTAGAAGGTCCAGGAGGAGATCTATGGTTGATTTGAGAAAGGATAGTCTTTTCAAAGCCTTCAGAGAATCAATTCTCTGGAACAAATTCAGTTCTTCTCTGGAACAGAAACCATGAAAGCTGCTTGGAAATAAACTAACTGACCATGCATGGAAACACTGGTGAGAGCTGAGTGGTGCAGTACCTCAGTTTGCAAACTGGCAGATACTTACCTCAACAGACTTATTGTTGTACTAGCCTGAAGTTGAATACTTTTTCTAGCAACAATTTCAGTTTGTTTGTTTTTTACATTTAAGATATGCTTTAAAATAATACATTTTTACTTTGAACAGGAGTTCAATTTTTCAAAATTTTTGAAATGTTTTCTATTTTTCTCCTCCAGATATGATGTCCTGACGCTTCTGTGCTACTTTGTATGAAAGTAATATGGGACACTGATAAAATCAGGAGACACTGAACGTGACAAAATGGCATGCAGAAATACTGAGAGAACACAAACACAAGAAAAGAAGACAATAAAGAGAATTCAGCACTGCTCTGAATGCACGGCCAGCATTTTCCAGACACACCAATGTTTAAGAGGGAAGTCCCATCACTGTTCTGAGTGTGGGAAGAGTTTTATAAAAAGGAGTCATTTCAAAACCCACCAACTCATTCATGTAGGAGAGAGGCCATATCACTGCTCAGAGTGTGGTAAGAGTTTTGCTCAGTATGGTAATCTCCAGGTTCACCAGCGTGTTCACACAGGAGAGAAGCCATATCACTGCTTGGAATGTGGGAAGAACTTTACTAGACAAAATACTCTCCAACTACACCAGCGCATTCACACTGGTGAAAAGCCGTATGACTGTTCAGAATGTGGGAAGACTTTTAGGAGACTGGACCATTTCCAAACGCATCAGCGTGTTCACACAGGAGAGAAACCACATCCTTGCTCAGAGTGTGGGAAGGTTTTTAGAGAAAGAAGTCATCTCATAAAACACCAACGCATTCACACAGGAGAGAGGCCATATCAATGCTCTGAGTGTGGGAAGACTTTCAGTCAAATGATCAGTCTCCAAACCCACCAGCGCATTCACACAGGAGAAAAGCCATATAACTGCTCAGACTGTGGGAAGAGTTTTAATCAACAGAGTAATCTCCAAAATCACCAGCGCGTTCACACAGGAGAGAAACCGTATCACTGCTCAGAGTGTGGCAAGAGTTTTAGTCGAATGATTAGTCTCCAAACCCATGAACGCATTCACACAGGAGAGAAACCATATTATTGCTCGGAGTGTGGAAAAAGTTTCAGGCATCCAAGTACTTTAAAAAGACACAAATGCTTGAGCAAGGATTCAGAAGGCAATGACATTTGTTAGTCAAATAAAGTTTGCATCTTTCTTTAGGTTACATCATTATGAATGATGTAACATTTTCAGAAAGTTTTTAATGATGTTATTGTAATGGAAAAGTCCTTGACATCTCGTGTGATTTGTACGCTTGGACTGTTAATTATGACTACATCATTGTCATAATGATAGATGTTTATTATGCCTTAATGGATACAAATGTATTAATCCTGAGGCACGGGTGAGTGTGCAGATAACTAATTGTGAACCAGGCTGATGTGACATGACAAATGTACTCCTTTAATTTTCAGGAGGATGTTGGTGATGAAATGCTGCTGATTCTATTTTTGTCTATGTAGGTTGGAGCAGACGATGTGCACAGCCTGTACAAGTGCATGCTCGAGCTTGATAAAAACAGAACTTGAATTAAAAAAACTAAAGCTTGAAATCAAGCATGAAAAGAAGGGATCGCCTTATGTTTACCAGTCTTTCATCAATGTGTGTGCATTACTGAATTTTCATTTTACATTTGTAGGAATGGGAGCAAATAAAGACATGACAAACTTTGTGTGTTCATAGTCTGTATCTTTATTTTTTTTAATAAGTGAAAAACTGCTGTGTGATGGCCTCTCTCACAGCATGCCCTGTGGGGTGGACGAGGGTCAGCAATATCAGGGGCACAGGTATCAGTACTGGGGTCTTTCCCTTCTGATAGTGGTGACATTGTGTAGAACCACACATGCTGACTCCACCTGACAGGTCCTCTCTGGCTTCACATGCCAAAATGTGCCTTCAAGATTCCAAAAGTCACTTCAGTCCTGCCCCTCCTGTTGGCATGATCTGGTGATCACGTCATCTAAGGATTGAAAGTCATTAGCTCATTCTGCTATTGAGATAAGATAAAGGTAAGATAAATCTTTGGTATTGTCAATTTTTAAAGGAACAACAAAATTTAAGGTGCAGTCGGCTCAGTGTGAGGCATATAGTTAAAACGAATAAAGAGTTAAACAACAAATAGTATACAAATTGCACTGGTAGAGCATGAAAATACAAAATACAAATTGCATTGGATTTTTACCGTCTAATGCACAGTATGAGAAGGTATTGCACATTATGGAGACATTGGAGATGTTGCACATTATTGTAACATCAAAGTCATGTTCCTATAAGACAATCCTGAATAAAAGTTGTGCCACATTGTTAAACACAGACATAATTTACATCAGGGTAGACCAGCAGCCTATGAGAAAAACGGCTGAAAACTTGTCAGACACGGGGAAGAAATGTGAGATGCCCTTTAGATAGTACATTAATGTCATGACCAATATGGATTAAGGATGAGGCTAACAAAATGCAAATCACCATGTTCAGGATACATTTCACTGTGTTGTACTTGTATAACTACACATGTGACAAAGAATCTTGAATCTTGGATCCTCTCTATATGTGGATCCAATAAGTGTGGGGGAAATTGTGTTCAGCTTAAGCCGCACTTTGCCTGTTCAAATAGAATATTTTACAATAAAACAAAGCTCAAAATTAAACAATATAAAAATTACAATAAGTATTCTGGCGGTCTCTAAAACCCAGGTCTGTTGCCTGTTTGCTTTCCAAGCAAGTTTGTGCAGCCACCCCATGCCACATTTTTGTTTACACAACAGGTGGGTAATTAGTGATGTTAGATCAAGCTTGTATGGAGCAGGTGGTACTCCAGGACTGTTTAGGTTGGGAAACACTGGTCCAGATTTTTGCGTGTAAAAGGCAAGTTTTATCTTGCTACACTGTAGACTACACATATGATTGTTTTACCTGATTGTTACGACCCGGGGATATTCCATGAAAGTAGTTAAAGAAAGCCAGACTTACCCGAAAAAGTGAGACTTGTACTAGCGACATCTCCTAATTAAGCCTCAAGTCGTTCCACTAACACAGTTCAGGCTTTTCCAATCAAGACTAATTCAAGACAGACTTGCAGAGTCCCACTTAGCGCGCGCACACGAGATATTTAAGAAGCCCAAATGAATGATGGCCGAGACGTAGATGAAATGACGTCTTTTTCAACAGAAGAACACAAAAATATTATTAAAAAAAGGCAACCATGTAGCCATAAATAAAGCCAGTGTGATGGCTTGGCAGAATATAGCAGACAGGCTAAATGCATGAGTCATGCAGGCTACATGTATGTTCGTTTTACTTTATAGTGTAACTTTTTATTCTCCATGAAGTACTTTCAATTACATTTCGTCTTTCCATGTTATTAATAAACTTAATTATCTATGTGACTTAGCAGTAGTGTAGAAAATTCAATTTAAGCCTATAACCCCATGACTTCAAAGACTTTAGGTTGTGATGACCCTCTTGCCTATTCATTGACTTGAATATCCTTCGCTATTACATCTCAACAAAAGCAATTTCAGTGGAGAGAGAGAAGAACCTGGCAGCAAGTGAAAACTAAATATAAAAATATCTTCCACAGCGGTATCTTATGAAAAAATGTCCATATGATTACAAGTTTACAAAATTCATAAATGTAATTGTAACCACTAAGAAAATGAGCCAGGCCACTGCTACTGGTGGGGGACTCCATTTGAGGACCTCTCACTGAGCTTCAATAAAGGACAGCCTCAGGTGGAAGGAATAGAAGGGCGGATATCAACAGAGATCAACCCCCCCCAGGTGCCCAGGAAAAATATGTGAAATGTATTGTCCACTTCTTTTCCTCTAGGTGTCCATCCCTTAAAATAACCAACATACTTATTATAACCAACATACGAAGCTTCTTTGTGACCCATTAACCCTTGTCACAGGATACATGTGCCATTTATAAAAGAAAGCTGCTCTTGTCTGTTGAAAGGGAGGAGCTAGACATTGGATACAAAAGGCTTCTGATACTAGAGATGGATGTAAGTACACAAACCACAAAAGCATATGGTTTGAACTGAGTTTTAATTGTCTGTTCTGTCTCCACAGCTTCAAAAAATGTCTGATTAATACACATCTTTGAATAAAGAAAATTCTCAATTTTCAGCATGTTTTTTTTTTTTTTTAATTCAGAACAGTAGAGGCATGACCATCACCAGTGGCTGTGAAATAGGAGTCTCTATAAAGGTTTCTCACACTCCTTCCATCTATTCCCTCTTCAGGAGCAGGAATGTCTTCCACTGCTCCTCCGCCATCGGCGTGGGCGTCTCTCCTGGCGTGTTGTATAGAACTACACAATATTGCCTGCACGGTCTGGCCTTACTCTAAATCTATAGAAAGAAATGTTATCCTGAAAAGTTGAAATAAAAGAAATGCAGTGTGTATGAATGTCAAACCTTGACTTTTGTTGGCCATAGATCATCTGGATTTGTGCGCTTGTTCTGCTGTGGGCGGTGTTACATGCCTTCTCTGCCTCAGTCTGAGGTTCTGGGTAAGGGGCTAAAAGGTATGGCAGGCAGGCATAACCCCTGTCCCCAAGCAGGACTCAGTTAAACTCCCCTGTAGAAGAAAGTATTGCTGTGTAAAACATTCCTACAGTTCAAAAGACATCCCCAATATGAAAGTCCCTAAAAACCCTTGGAGCTGGTGGTCTGAATGCCCTTTGGATTATTCGTGCACGCTCCTCCACAGATTCTTCTGGACAGGCCACACTTGTGTCTTTCTTCTTTCTGCTGACTCTCCAGGCAGGTATCAGTCTCACTCAGTGCTGCTTAAATAGGTCTGACCTTAATTTATTTATTAACCCTTATAGTGACACCTGAACACACCACAGCACAATGTGAACAATGTGAAATTGTTTCTCTGCATTTAACCCATTCACCAAATGAAGCAGTGGTCTGTCGCTAGTGAGGGGCGCTGGGGTGTGGGGACGGTACCTTACTCAAGGGTACCTTCCTCAGTAGTGATACTAGCAGTTGGGATTGGAACCCTCAACCTTCTGATTGCAGGGCCAACACCCTAACCACTTGGCAATCCACTAATAATTTTTAACGTTATATTTTAAATAATAAAGAATTTTATGCTTTATTTTCTTATTAGTATATATTTTTATTTCTGATTTCATTTGTTGCATTACTTTTTTCAGGGTTGCAAAGTGATTTATATGGTATTTATATGGTAACAAAGAGATTTATATGGTAACATGGTTTCATCTAAATTTTAGATGGATTCTACAATCTAAAGTCAAAATCTTCCAAATTTACTGAACCAGTACGTTCTCTAGCTGTTCAGGAGAGTATGATTAAAATAGTTAAAGTTATTTATTTTATTTGGAAGAAGAATTATATTGCCTTTTCTTCCAAATAAATGAATCTGTTAAATTGTTTAATCAATCTATGAAGGGACACCTAGATAAAATGCAGAAAGAATGTAGATTCTGTGAGGCTTCCAAAAATGCAGTGTGTACACTCCCTATTGTAAGCATCTGTGGAATTTTAAAGAGTGTGTTATATGTACTTATTACAAAATGACTGTACTGTCATATGTTTTACATATAGCACATCTTAATATCAAGCAAGCATCTTGCAAATATTCCACACAATCATTCCTCTCACAATGCTAGATTTTAAGGCCAGAAATTCATCATATTTCCCACCAACATTTGGAGTTCCCCCCATTTTGTAGCCCAAGGCTTTCTACAAGCTTTTGGAATGTGTCTATTGGAATCTGTGCCCATTATGACAAAAGAAGTCGGGTACTAATGTAGGAGAAGGTCTGGTTCACAATTGGTGTTACAATTCTTCATCACAGGTCAGGACCCTATGTAAGTCTCAAACTTTTTCACACCAAATTCATCAAACTATCTCCTTATTTACTTAGTTTTGTGCACAGGAAAGCACCTTCCCCTAACTATTGTCATAACACTGGAAGTATACAACTACATAAGATGTCCCTTTTGCTGAAGTGTTAATTCCAGAGAAGTGTGATGTTAAGGTGTGGAACACAAACCCTGAAAAACAGCCCCAGTCCATTATCCCTCCTCCACCAAACTTTACAGCTGGCACTCTGCATTCTCTTAGGCAGTGTTCGCCTGGAATCTCAGATTTATCTAGAAGACTGCCAGACAGTAAAGCATGATTCAGGACTTCAGAGAACATGTTTCCACTGCTCCAGAGTGCAGTGATGGCTTGCTTTACACCACTTCATCCAAAGCTTCCAACTGACCGTGGTGATCTTAGGCTTGAGTGCAGTTGCTTGGCCATGGAAACCCATGTCCTTGTTTGGATGTTTTTTCCAGAGGTGATTTGGAGCTCTGCAGTGAATGACACAAAAGAGGATACCCACAGTCTTCAGCACTCAGCAGCCCTGCTTTGATAGCTGTACAGTGAAAAGCTTTGTAGCTGTTGTTTCACCTAGATGCTTCCATGTCCAGAGATGGCTAAGGCTGATGTAACATTTTCAATATCTAAGAAATCTTTTTTTTCTCTGAGTTTGTGCTATTGATTGAAGACTCTGTCGACTAAAACTCTTCCCACACTCTGTACAGTAATACGGTTCTCTCCCGTGTGAATGCGCTGGTGTGTTTGGAGATGACTCTGTTGACTAAAACTCTTTCCACACACTGCACAGTGATACGGTTTGTCTGTTGTGTGAACGTGTTGGTGACGTTGGAGGTCACTCTGTTGATTAAAACTCTTTCCACACTCTTTACAGTGATATGGTTTCTCTCCAGTGTGAATGCGCTAGTGTGTTTGGAGGCTAGTCTGTTGACTAAAACTCTTTCCACACTCTGCACATTGATACAGTTTCTCTCCTGTGTGAACCCGTTGGTGACGTTGGAGGTCGCTCTGTCGACTGAAACTCTTCCCACACTCTGTACAGCAATACAGCTTCACACCCATGTGAATGTGCTGGTGTGTTTGGAGAGTACTCTCTCGATTAAAACTCTTCCCACACTCTGTACAGCGATACGGCTTTTCTCCCATGTGAATGCATAGGTGACGAAGTTCACTTGGTTGAAGAAAAGTTTTCCCACACTCTGCAGAGTGATGACGAAGGTTACTCTGCTGATTAAAACTCTTCCCACACTCTGTACAGTGAAACGTTTTCTCTCCCATGTGAATGTGCTGGTGTGTTTGGAGACTTGTCTGTTGACTAAAACTCTTTCCACAATCTGTACACCGACCTGGTATCTCTCCTGTGTGAATGTGCTGGTGACGTTGGAGATCACTCTGTCGACTAAAATTCTTCTCACAATCAGAGCTGAGATAAATTCCAGTTTACTATGTTACTCTCTGTGAAATGATACTTCGGAAAATACCAGAGCTTCTTCTGGATGCCATGTCCTCATATGTCCCGTCCTGATGTCAGCAGCATGGTGTATTCTTCTCACCAGCATCTACTGATGTGTTTGTGATGGTAAATTTAAGCTGTACAATAAGGCAGCCTCAAAGAGCAGAAGACTTGCACCAGGATGTGATTTATTTCTGGAGGAGTAAAAGAAAGACAATTTAAAACATAATAGAAAGCAAGAATGTTCAGTTAGTACCTAATAGAAAAACAAAACAAATCATGTTTGTAGGTAGAGAGGAAAAAACATACGTTTAATCTTACTCAGCGCTTAATAATTCCTATTGTAGTAAATCTACAGGAGTGTTTGAAGGTTTGTGAGCTCTTTAGAATGTTCTATATTTGTGCATGAATAACAAAATACCAGATTTTTTCCAAAAGTAAATATTACCAAATTAAAAATATTATACAAAAGTATACTTACGTATTGAGGAAACGTATACAATGTGATATATCAGTGAGGGGCAAAAGTATGTAAGTCATACTTTTAGCATTTGGTGTGCAAAAATAACATCAACAATACATTTCTGGTAATTGTTGATTAGTCCTGCACATTGGCTTGGTGGACTTTTAGCCCATTCCTCTGTACAGGACAGCTTCAGCTATGGGATGCTGGTGGGTTTTCAAACATAAGCCTTTTGCTTCAGGACCCTCCAAAACATTTATACAGGATTAAGATTAGGAATTTGTCATGGACTGGGTTCTTTCATTTGGATTTTTTGTCATCCATCCATCCACACACACACACATCATATATGACTGAACAAAATTGTGTTTCTTACGGTCCCAGGTGCACGGACAGTACAAAAAAAAAACAAAAAACCACAACATACGACATAAGTACGTAAGTAAGTAAAGCTTTGTCATCTCAGCTATATACATATAGTACACAGTGAGACGAAATATCGTCCTCGTGAACCGTCGGAGCATCACAGAACAAAACTGAAAAGTACCACTCAGACAAATCAACAGTGAGGGTGAAAAGGGGGGATTAGAAGTTAACCTATATATTTATAAATATATCCAAGTTTACAAATACTTCACTTAAAGATAAAATACTATAAAATACTATAGGGGGACACTTAGGGAGCCAATAACAATACAGTACTGTATAAACACATACATTTATATATTTATAGACATACATATACACAAATACATTTTTTATATATATATACACACACACACACACACACACACACACACAAAATCAAAACTACAACAACTACAATTATATAGTTACTTATAATTACAATTTTATGATTTTCCATATATTATTAAAAATATATAATTATAGTCACACTACAATGTTGTATACAGTAGTTATAAAAACACTACGGACAACGAGAGAAGAGACAATGGAAGTGTACTGAAGAGCACCTTAAATGTAATTTTAAAAAATGTAATCAGTTACCCAGTTATCGTGCACCCCTGTTGAGTGGGGTGTGGGAGTTGTGTGTAGAGCAGCTGGGTGTGGAGTAGACAATTCAGTGTCTGAATTGTCTACTTCACTCTGCTGCCCCCCCCCCACTGAACTGTCTACTCCACACCCTGCTGCATTCTTTCCATGAAATCATGGATATAAAGAACAGGTTTTGGTGTCCTAAAAACTATTTAATAGATGGTTCCTAAAAAGAACTGTTTTTGAAAATAAGATGTGCTTCAGAACATTCTTTGTTAAGTTTAAGAATATAAAAGGTTTTTGAAGAATGTTGTAATCTGTTTAAGAATCCACACCTTCCCTTCCCTATACAAATCACAACAAAATAAACTGATACAGCTTCCTTACCTTCATGGCTAACAATGTCAGGGGGCCAATTATGGGGAAAAAATGGCAAAAAAATATGCAAGTGGAAGTGTGAAATACATGCATATCACAAAAATCTTATTCAATATGTTAAACATAAGAGAACTACATTACATAGAAGCAGAGAAGTGTGCTTAAGGTTTTGCCTCCACTGATAAAATCACCTGGTCAGTTCATTGTGTGCATATTCTGTACATCAGTTAATTCAATAATTTACTTGGTCCAGATTTTCTGTGGGCCAGTTGGTTTTGTTTTTATCCTTAAAACAAGTTAAAGTATTTTTGAAATGGTTGCTTAATAATAATAATAATAATAATAATAATAATAATAATAATAATAAATTATCACAAACACAGACAACTAAGTAAAATATTGAAAAGTGTGATAATGAGGAGTGTTTTTTTCTTACATTACTAAATAGTAAAAAGTTATACCAGTAAAAAGGGGTATAATGCTCAGTATTTCAGTGTGTTCTTGTGGAAGTACAGCATTACTTGTTTCATCAGAAACCTGGTTTGACTCGATCAGTCCTTCATTGATTTAAATCAGGAGCTGCTGATGGAGTTTCACAATCCGAACAACGGCTGGAGGAACCGAGGAGGAATCTGGAAGCGAACCTGTGTTCTCCTCACCAGAACACACAGTATCAACTACTGTTACACACAGAACTAATCTGATACTTTTACTGCTTTCGTTTGTTTACATTTATTCTAATGTTATCTTTGCTGTAGGACAGGCACACTTTATCTCACGCTGGTAAAATGGTTTTAAACTATTTGAGTACGTGCCTAAGATTTTAGCACAGTTTTGTTCACGTGTACACACACCCACAAACTCACACACGATAATTTAGCCTCTCACACTACCATTATGGTAAGTAAACTCGTCTGTTTGTAGCTTCTTGTTTGTTTTTTAGAGTCTTACAGTCTTTTGGTTTTGTTTCTCATTGGAGATCTGGCTACATCACACAAGAGCTCAGGAGCTTCCCAAGTGAGTTTGGATGAATCGCTGCTTGTGTGTTCCCTCACACGTTTTCCTCCTTTTCAGAAATGTACATTTCGCAGAACAATACTCCGGCTCTTCTCTAATGAAAAACAATCTGAGAAGACAGTGGACCTGAGCAGAACATCTTACCTCCAGCACTGCAGCTCCTGCTCCTCTCGCTCCAAACACACGGTGGGAGCGGAGGCCTCGATCATCTTCTCCGCTGTGGACTTGTAGAACCACAAGTATGGAATTAGTGCCATCTGATGAATTACCCAGCCTTCACTCTACAACCACATGATAAATGAATGGCTCAAAATCTCACCTGTATTCCGATAAACCACGCCCCCTGCCTTCCCATAGGCTGCGAAGAAGCTGGAACCGGTCTGTGGATGATTTGACTTCTAACAGTTACATAATTACTAAAAAGGGTACGGAAATCAGTACTTTTTGCACATCCAAGTCACATTGGCTTTATATGTAGCCAAGGCATTCCTGTTATGAACGAAGTGAGCGTTACTTTTTATCAGGGTTACAAAGTGAGACAGACAGCTGAAAATAATGTGGAGTAAACAGGTTTAAAATATATGGTAACATGGATTTATATACATTTTAGATGTATTCTACTATCTAAGGTCAACATCTATCACATTTAATTATCAGTACATTCTCTGGCTATTCCTGAGAGTATGATTAAAACAGTTAACCAGCTTAAATTTTATTTTATTTAGAGGAAGCAATATATCACCATTTCTTCCATTTCTGTTAAAGTGATTAAATCAATCTATCAAAGGAGACATAGTTAAACTGCAGAAAGAACGTGGATTCTGTGAAACTTCCAGAACTGCAGTGTGTACACTCCCTGTTGTAAGCATCTTCAGAATTTTAAAAATAGCATTATATATACTTACTACAAAATCAGGGTTGACTGTTCTGCCTTATATTTTACATATAGCACATCTTAATATCAAACAAGTACCTTGCAAATATTCTAAACTGTCACTCCTCTCACAATGCCAGATTTTAATGTCCAGAAATTTGTCACATTTCCCACCAACGCTTTGGAGATATGGTGTGACTGATCTCATGCTCAAATCATGCAACATAAAGGAACTAAAGAAGAAAAACTAAACTTCCCAGCCATTAAAACAATAATTCAGGGATGCTATTCACACTGAAATGGGCCTTTTGCTTTAAATAATGACACCTGCTTAAGTGTTTTTCATACATTATATTTCCAAAAGTTTGTGACCACACCTATAGGAGCTTATTGAGCATCCCATTCCAAAACCATGGACATTAATACGGAGTTACCCTCGTTTTATTGCTATAACATTCTCCGTTCTTCTCTAACGGTTTTCTGCAAGCTTTTGGAATGTATTTGTGGGAAATTGTGCCCATCATGACAAAAGAGGTCGAGTACTAAATACAGGAGAAGGTCTGTTTCACAATCAGTGTTCTGATTCATCACAGGACAGGACACTATGTAAGCCACTAGAACTTTTTCACACCAAATTCATCAAACCATCTCCTTATTTACTTTTTTTGTGCACAGGGACACATTCATTCTGGAATAGGAAAACAACTTCCTCTAACAGTTGTCATAACACCAAGTATATAACTACATAAGATTGAGGCAATGCTGTTTTATTAAAGGCAGTTTCGTGGTCCTTGAGAACAGTGATCAGGTGCTCTCTTTTTTTCTCAAGTCCATACACATTAAACAGACTGTTTACACCACTCCCCTTTTTTTAAGACGACACCCACTCTTGGCTTTATGCCCATAAACGTACTCAATTGAATGCTTCAATGTCTCCTACTGCCTAAATATTTCCTAATCGATACAAGGTCAAATATTACTTACTCAGTCCTGCTCATCCTCAAATAGTAATGCCTCATGCCTTGTGTCTGTGCGTAAATACTTAATGGACCACACACACAGACTCACGGTCTACTGATCTTATACGGAAACTACCCCCTGAATGGCCTTCTACTGAAACCCTGTGTTTGCACGTTCTTCTGACATAAAAACTCGCCCTTCACTTCTGTAGCAGCTGGCTTCCCTATTTTGAGTTTGGGCCTCCTGAGAGATATCCATAAGAGTTTCCCGTCGCATGTCATTCCATATTTAGAAACAACACAGAGGGCCCCTATGGCTTCGAACAATTCTGAATGAGTTCGAATGGAAGATATACTATAATAATGTATTATTTAGATCATTAAAATCTCCATCAGCAGCTGCTCAGACAGGGAGACCCATTTCATCACACTTGTCCTGTACAGTTCTTGTGCTGATGTTTCTTGCAGAGGTGATTTCGAGCATAGTAGTGAATGACGCAAAAGAGCATACAGTCTTCAGTACTCAGCAGGAGCTGAGTTCTTTGAAGAGCTGTCGTTTGTCCTAGATGCTTCCAAGTGCAGAGTTGGCACATGTAACATTTTCAATATCTAAGAAATCTTATACTGTTCTCTCCTGTGTGAAAGCATTGGTGACGGAGTTCACTCTGTTGATTGAAACTTTTTCCACACTCTGTACAGGAGTACGGCTTCTCTCCTGTGGGAATGCGCTGGTGATTTTGGAGAAGACTCAATGATACAGTTTCTCTCCTGTGTGAGCGCATTGCTGATGCTGGAGGTTACTCTGTAGATTAAAACTCTTCCCACACTGTACAGTTATACGGTTTCTCTCCTGTGTGAATGCGCTTGTGTGTTTGGAGATGACTCCGTCGACTAAACCTCTTTCCACACTCTGTACAGTGATACGGCTTTTCTCCTGTGTGAACGCGTTGGTGACGTTGCAGGTCACTCTGTTGATTAAAACTCTTCCCACACTCTGTACAGTAATACGGCTTCACTCTCGTGTGAATGCGCTGGTGTATTTGGAGAGTAGTCTGTCGACTAAAACTCTTTCCACACTCTGCACACACATACGGTTTCTCTCCTGTGTGAACGCGTTGGTGACGTTGCAGGTCACTCTGTTGACTAAAACTCCTCCCACACTCTATACAGTAATACGGTTTCACTCTTGTGTGAATGCGCTGGTGTGTTTGGAGAGTAGTCTGTCGACTAAAACTCTTTCCACACTCTGCACAGTGATACGGTTTCTCTCCTGTGTGAACGCGTTGGTGACGTTGGAGTTTACTGTGTTGACTAAAACTCTTTCCACACTCTTTACAGTAATACGGTTTCACTCCAGTGTGAATGCGCTGGTGTGTTTGGAGACCAGTCTGTCGACTAAAACTCTTTCCACACTCTGCACAATTATATGGTTTCTCTCCAGTGTGAATGCGCTGGTGTGTTTGGAGATGAATCTGTTGATTAAAACTCTTCCCACACTCTGTACAGCAATACGGTTTCACTCCTGTGTGAATCCGCTGGTGTATTTGTAGAAGACTCTGTCGACTAAAACTCTTCCCACACTGTGTACAGCAATACGGTTTCACTCCCATGTGAATTCGCTGGTGTGTTTGGAGTGTACTCTGTCGACTAAAACTCTTTTTACACACTGTACAGAGATACGGTTTCACTCCAGTGTGAATGTGCTGGTGTGTTTGGAGACTACTCTGTTGACTAAAGCTCTTTCCACATTCTGTACAATGATACGGTTTCTCTCCAGTGTGAACGCGTTGGTGACGTTGGAGGTTACTCTGCTGACTAAAACTCTTCCCACATTCCGTACAGGGATATCGTTTCTCTCCTGTGTGAATGCGCTGGTGTATTTGGAGACTAGTCTGTCGACTAAAACTTTTCTCACATTCAGAGCTGAGGTAAATTCCAATTTTCTGTGTTACTCTCTGCGAAATGATGCTTCGGAAAATACGAGCGCTTCTTCTTGATGTCATGTCCTCATATGTCCTGTCCTGATGTCAGCAGCATGGTGTATTCTTCTCACCAGCATCTACTGATGTGTTTGTGATGGTAAATTTAAGCTGTACAGCAAGAGCAGAAGCCTTGCACCAGGATGTGATTTATTTCTGGAGGAATAAAAGAAAGATATTATCTAAACCATTATAAAATGCAAGAAAGTGATCGTGTTCAGTTAGTCTCCAATTGAATTAAAAAAAAAAAAAATCATGATGTTTGGTAGAAAGGAAAAAAACATACTTTAAATGTAATTCAACGCTTAATAATTCCTATTGTAGTGCTTGAAGGTTTGTGAACTCTTTATAATGTTCAAATTAGATTTTATTCCAAAAGCACATAAGAATAACCTAATAAATATTGCACAAAAAAGTATACTTATGCATTGAGGAAACTTACACAATGTTACTTATCAGTGAGGGGCAAAAGTATGTAAATTGTACTTTTGGAAAGCAGTGCCTTTCTCCTTGCAACCCTGCCATGCACACCACTGCTTTTCTGCTGATGGTGAACTAAAGAATAATTTACAACGCACATAAATCACAGAGAATAATATTTTGATCTCATTTTTAATTTGATTTTCAAGTTCAAGTTGGATTTACTGCAACCCATGCACATACACAGTTTATGACTGAACAAAATTGTTTTTTGTAAGGACCCAGGTGCACGGATAGCACAAAAAACAAACAACATATGACATATGACTGCCTTGCTCATTGTTTTTATGATTGCAATGATTGCTTTGAGTTTTTCAGTTTATTTAATAAAGAACCACAAATGGAAGTCTGCGATTGCACCTGCCTGTATGTGGGAATCATGGGGTGTCGTGCCATCATCCTATGTCCTGCTGTAATCCATGCCCCATATGTTTTTATTTTACATTTCCATGAATGTTTTTATCACAATGACTGACTAATCTCACAGCAGTTTAATTTTTCCCTCAATATCAGCCCAATCTGCATCAGAATATTTAATAAGAAAGCATTCTTTCCATGAACTCAAGAATATCATGAACTGGTTTTGGTGTCCTAAAAATCATTCAATAGATGGTTCGAAAAAAGAACCATTTTTGAAAATAAGATGTGCTTGAGAAGATTCTTTGTTAAGTTTAAGATTATAAAGGTTTTTGAAGAACATTGTAATCTGTTTAATAATCCACACCTTCCCTTCCCCATACAAATCACAAAAAAAATCGACTACTACAGCTTCTTTACCTTCATGCCTAACAATGCCATGGGGCCAATTACGGGAAAAAATTACAAAAAAATATGAGAGTGTAAGTGTGCAATACATGCGCATCATGAAGATCTTATTCAATATGATAAACATGAGAGAACTACGTTAGACAGCAGCAGAGAAGTGAGCTGAAGTATTTACCTCCACTGATGAAATCACTTGGTCAGTTCATAGTGTGCAAATTCTGCACATCAGTTCAATAGATTTTTTGGAGTTTCACAATCCAAACAACACTGGAGGAACCGAGGAAGAATTTGGAACCAAACCTGTGTTCACCTCACCAGCTCACAAAATATCAACTACTTTTACAAACAAAACAAATCCTGATACTTTTTACTGCTTTCTTGTTTGTTCACATTTATGCTAACGTTATATTTGCTGTAGGACAGTAATTTTATTTACTGTAGAACAGTAAAAATTCTTACACTATCACATGTTGAGAAAATGGCTTTAAACTATTTGAGTAGGTGCCTAAGATTTTAGCTCAGTTCTGTTCACATACACACGTATAAATATACACAAAGTGATTATTTGGCCTCTCACACTCCCATTATGGTAAGTAAACTCGTCTGTTTGTGGCTTCTTGTTTGTTTTTTAGAGGCTTACAGTCTTTTGGTCTTGTTTCTCCTGGGAGATCTGGCAACATCACACAAGAGCTCAGGAGCTTCCCATGAAGGGTTGCCAACCGAAATATGGGTAATTTTTTATTTGTGCCTTCAGGGGCAGCTCCAGTCCCGTATTTCAATCACAGCCTCGTCGGCCAATAATAGACTACTGTACTACTGTAAGCGTGGCAGAACTCGTGCAAACGTTGCTAAGAGACACGGTTGCTGGTGTGCGTGTGTGCACTGGCCACTAGTGGTGAGCGGGGACAAAATTATAGACTGTGGTCAAAATGAACTGCGAGCCTCCTAAGAAAAAACGACTGTGTAGCTGTGTGAAATGTGCAGATTTATAGTATGAAACCTTGCGGTTTCCATTATTGTTGGTCAGCTGCTCTGCGCGCGCACCTGCAAGAAAGTGTCCCTCATTTAGGGTTGAGAAAGTTGGCAACCCTATTCCTATGCGAGTTTGGATGAAACGCTGCTTTTGTGTTCCCTCACACGTTTTCCTCCTTTTCAGAAATGTATATTTTGCAGAATACTGCTCCGGCTCTTCTCTAATGAAAAACAATCTGAGAAGACAGTGGACCTGAGCAGAACATCTTACCTCCAGCACTGCAGCTCTTGCTCCTCTCGCTCCAGACACACGGTGGGAGCGGAGGCCTCGATCTTCTTCTCCGCTGTGGGCTTGGAGAACCACAAGTTTGGAATTAGTGCCATCTGCTGGACTACCCAGCCTTCACTCTACAACCGCATGATAAATGAATGGCTCAAAATCCCACCTGTATTCCGATACACCACGCCCCCTGCCTTCCCATAGGCTGCGAAGAAGCTGGAACTGGTCTGTGGATGATTTGACTTCTAACAATTACCTAATTACAAATAAGGGTACGGAAATTTCTTTTTAAATCATTCATAATTTCTATCCAGCTAAGAACTACATTTAATTAAAATTTAATAGAGAAACTGATGTGAACTGTAATTTTTACTGGTGTGTCCAGAAACGTGTGCATTTATTCTGAAATTGCCCATTGCTAAAACAGCTTTGAGCTTGTGGGAAATGTGGTATTCCTTTCCTAGGAAACAATGCAAGAGGCATACTTGTGAATACATGTTTAAATGTATCCTAATGAAAACTGTTCTTTTAGTCTGTCCTATTTGTATTTAAGTTGGCATGATTTATGCCTATGTGTTGGTCCACCAGCATGTTATGGCAGCTTGTGTTCTCCATGTTCTCCCTTTTATGACATTCAGGTCCTCGTGCCATTTGCTGTGAGTTTTTCAGTTTATTTAATAAAGAACCACAAATGGAAGTCTGCGATTGCACCTGCCTGTATGTGGGAATCATTTGGTGTCGTGCCATCATCCTATGTCCTGCTGTAATCCATACTCTATATGTTTTTATTTTACATTTCCATGAATGTTTTTATCACAATGACTGACTAATCTCACAGCAGTTTATTTTTTCCCTGAATATCAGCGCAATTTGTATCTAAATATTTAATAAGAAAGCATTTTTTCCATGAAATCAAGAAAATCATGAACTGTTTTTGGTGTCCTAAAAATCATTCAATAGATGGTTCCAAAAAAAGAACCATTTTTGAAAATAAGATGTGCTTGAGAAGATTCTTTGTTAAGTTTAAGATTATAAAGGTTTTTGAAGAACATTGTAATCTGTTTAATAATACACACCTTCCCTTCCCCATACAAATCACAAAAAAAAATCAACAGATACAGCTTTGTTATCTTCATGCCTAACAATGCCAGGAGGTGAATTACAGGGAAAAACTACAAAAAAATACGAGTGTCACGCCTTTGTCATGTACAGTTCTTGTGCTGACATTTCTTGCAGAGGTGATTTGAAGCATTGTAATGAATGATGCATACTCTCAGTCTTCAGCACTCAGCAGCACTGCTCCGATAGTAGGTTGGTGTACAGCTTTGTAGTAGCTGTCGTTTCTCATAGATGTCTCCAACGTCCAGAGTTGGCACATGTAACATTTTCAATATCTAAGAAATCTTACATACTATTTTCTTATCCTGTGTTAACAAATTGGCGGCGAAGTTCACTCTGTTGATTAAAACTTTTTCCACACTTTGCATAGTAATACTGAGTAGAGTGATACGGACTTTCTCCTGTGTGAACGCTTTGGTGACGTTGCAGGTCAGTCTGTTGATTAAACCTCTTCCCACACTCTGTACAGAAATACGGTTTCACTCCAGTGTGAATGCGCTGGTGTCGTTGGAGATGACTCTGTAGACTAAATCTCTTTCCACACTCTGTACAGTGATACGGCTTCTCTCCTGTGTGAATGCGTTGGTCACGTTGGAAATCAGTCTGTCGATTAAATTGCTTCCCATATTCTGTGCAGTGATATAGTTCCTCCCTTGTGAGAATGCGCTGGTGGGTTTGGAGATCTCTCTGTTGACTAAAACTCTTCTCACATTCAGAGCTGAGGCAAATTCCAGTTTTCTGTGTTACTCTCTGTGACATGATACGTTGGAAAATACGAGCGCTTCTTCTTGATTCCATGTCCTCATATGTCCCTTCCTGATGTCAGCAGCATGGTGTATTCTTCTCACCAGCACCTACTGATGTGTTTGTGAAGGTAAATTTAAGCTGTACAGGAAGGCAGCCACACAGAGCAGAAGACTTGCACCATGATGTAATTTATTTCTGGAGGAGTAAAAGACATTTCTTAAAACATAATAAAATGCAAGAAATTATCATGTTCAGTTAGTCTCCTATAGAAAAGTAAAATAATGATTTTAGATTAAACATGTTTAATCTAATCCGACGCTTAATAAGATTTGTGCTTGAAGAATTGTGAACTCTTTAGAATATTCAATATTTGTGCATAAAGGACAAACATCAGATTTTTTCCAAAAGTAGATAAGAATAATCTAATTAAAAACACACAAAATAGTATGCTTATGTACTGAGGAAACTTATACAATATTATATATCAGTGACGGGCAAAAGTATGTAAATCATAGTATTGGAGAGCAGTGCCTTTCTTCTTGCAACCCTGCCATGCACACCACTGCTTTTCTGCTGATGGTGAACTAAAGAACAATTTGTGCCACACATAAATTACCGGATATTTTGATCTTATTTTAAATTAGATTTTCAAGTTCGATGTAATGCTGTCCATCCACATACACAGTGTATGATTGAACAAAACTGTCCCAGGTGCACGGACAGCACAAAAAACAAACACACAACATACGACATAAGAGTGCCTTGGTTATTGTTATGACTCACTACACACATAACTGCAATGCAAACATTAATATTTCTGAAAACTCCCATAAATTAAATCCCTGTATTGCAATACATAAACAAACTATGCCCTACTGTAATCCTTGCCCCATACGTTATGTTTTCATTTTACATTTAAATTAATTTGGCACAATGATGGGAGAGGAGTCTATCAGTTTAATTGTCTACTGAATATCAGCGCAATTTGGATTGAAATATTTAATAAGAAAGCATTCTTTCCATGAAACCTTGGATATCAACAACTGTTCTGGTGTCCTAAAAATGTTTTGTAGATGGTTCGTAAAAAGAACAGATTTTAAAAAGATGTGCTTAAGAAGATTCTTTGTTAAATTTAAGAATACAAATTTCTTCAAAAACCTTTGTAATCTGTTTAAGAATCCCTTCCCCACAAAAATCACAACAAAAATCAACTGATACAATAAAAATCTTATTCAATATGATAAACATAAGAGAACCACAATAGATGCCTTAGGGGAAGATAGCTCCTCACCGACTCCGGCTGTAGAGCCCCCGCAGCAGGGCAATTGGGTGACGATTCGGCGGCATAGTCGCAAAGCTGTCCCTCG
>JBBJLS010102533.1:0-20039 GCA_037577275.1 Bryconaethiops microstoma | reverse complement strand
TGTGTGTGTGTGTGTGTGTGTGTGTGTGTGTGTGTGTGTGTGTGTGTGTGTGTGTGTGTGTGTGTGTGTGTGAAGAAGCGGCGCCATGGGATCAGGCAGGGTTAAATATGAGGAGTCGTCTGATTGCTGCTTTGAACAGCTTCCCTGCTATCATTCAATAAACTCCCTTACCCTCTGCGCAGATAAGACTTTTCTCCTCTCCAGCACAGCAGAATCCATGGTGGAATGTCATTCGGAATGCTGTGAAGAGCCAGAGGTCCGCACGGGGTGGCAGAGTTATCACACTCGGATCACCACACGGAATGTGTTGACGGTGTAATGGGCTGGAGCTGCTCTCTGCCTGTACATGGTATGCTTACTGCATCCACAGTGGCCTTTTGGGCCTGGCATTGACTTTGAGGGCAAGGGGGCCTTGACTCAGATGTCAGGATGACGTTCACAGCTTTCCATTGCAAAAACTTTCAGAACCTTTGGTAGCAGTAAACTAACCTTTGGCTATCCTTCCAGTGTCCAGTTTAATGTTTTTTATTACCTCTTCAAGGCGGATACCAACAGGACCTTATGGTACTTCAGGCTGTTTTCCTCTGTCTTTAGGGAATTCTTTACTCTTACAGGTGAAGATAAAGTCCCCAAGTAACTTTACTGACCAACCAGATCACAAGATTGTAAACGAGAATGATGTGTTATTGTATCTATGGCTACTTTTAGAATGATTTAGTGTAAGTTTGCCAAGGTAGCATGAGTTAGTTTGAAGTTTAGGCTAATGTTATTATAATCTATGCCATCATCCGCAGAATAAGTGTTTTGGGCTTGTATTTTAAAATTGTAGTTTTCTCTGCCAGGTATGAAAAGAAACACTAATTCTGTGGAGAGTTACATAAATGCTAATAGCCTTAGCTTTCTAACCAGCTAATGTATGTGCGAGCAAAGTAATGATTCTAAAAGTAGCTACACAACACACCTTTGACTTACACACAAAAATGGACCAAAATGGACAACTGGATCATAAATAGCTGTCATAACATTTCCACCATTTCCAGGCACCAACACCAATGCTTCACAAATAGGTCACTGGGTGGTCATCTCTCTGTATGACTGTATCTGTGCTGATGGCTGGTCAGTGTCCGCTCTAAGTTGTCCTTCCAAAACTCTGCATCCCAAATGACTCACTGAATATGTCCCACTTTAAGGGCTAAAATTTTCTCTTAACTACAGCCAAGTGTCAGAGGATTGTGTTTGGAGCCAGGCCCCCCAGAGTGATCCCCTTCTGCTGCTCATGGAGCACTTCTGCTGTCCTCTGAGCCGCAACGCGACCACTGGATTCGGAGGGGAAATGCATGAGCAGATATAAGGAGGCCCGCTGGGATGTGAAAGCAATAAAGCTTATAGAGATTTCCTTTAGATCTCGTTTGGCGCCTCAAGATTATATTACTAACAGCTCCTAATGCCGCAGGATGTTCAGATCAATTTGTACAAACACTTTCTACGATTAAAAAAGCTGATAGAATTGCGTTCTGGTTAACTCTTTCAATCCAATGGAAAAAAACACCTATTTCTGCAATTTAATCTACTTTTCTTCAATAGGGTTTATGCAATGCAACTCAACTCAACTACTTAATATACTGTCTGAATGTTAATGAATGTTAGTCTCATCTCCTCATCACCTGCTGCTATTTCATTTGATTACATTCATTGTATTTTTATGTTACAAAGTCACTTTTTATAAACCATTTGCACTACTGATCTGCTGGTTCACCACACTAAACTTTAAACACAGCAGTGGAAGTTACAGATTTTATTTTGTTAAGCTATTTTGTTAGTATTTTGTTTTTTGTTATTATTGCACATTTGTTATTGTCTTTTTTTTTTTAATCATATGTTTATACTTCTTTGTCATGACAAAATAATTTCTCTTGGGATAAATAAAGTTCTTTCTTATCTCAACTTATTACAAGGATTTTCAAGGCTGCCTTGCCTTGTTTGTGTAACAAAGTATGATTTTGAGCAAGAAAAAGCACAGATGCTCCAGAGTAGTCTTAGTGTTGCCTCTGTTGTCAGGAGATCACAAGTTTGATGCCATCTTTGGTGGTGAGTCGATCAAAGCAAAATTGTCCTCACTCTCTCTGGGTGGGTGGGATGGTCCTCCCCCCTCCCCCCCACCACTTAGAACAGAACAGGAGGTTAGTGTTCTCCTCCAAGCGTGTTGAGCCGTCCAGTCATGTTGCTTTGTGGTTGTTTAAGTAGCTGTGACGGAGCTTCATGATAGCCTTCACTCTCCCAGCTTAATAGCACCATGTGATAGAAGAAGACCTAGTTAGTGGGTGGCAACTACAACTAAACTAAACGAAAAAAATGGGGTTCAACACATAATTAGGAAAATATTTCCTACGTCAGACATGTTTTTTCATTATTATACAATGGCCGTCCCGAATTACGACATCAGTTTTTGATTCTTGATGTGACAAAGTAAATAATTTAAATGTATTTTTGGTCTAAAATGAACAAAGTCCTTAAGTTAGATGGTCTTTGTTCTGATTGAATGATTCATGTGTAGGTTACTGTGTGTCTTAACAGTGACCTGCTTAACAGGATGCCAATTAGAGAGATGCAGCAGGAGTACTGGCCTAACTGTACATGCTCAAGCTTACAAAGATCACGTGTTGGCTTATTAGCAATCTCTTAATAAGGCCAAATCATTTTACTACACCTCACTTATTACTAATGATCAGAATAATCCTAGAGCTCTCTTTTCTACAACCAATAACCTACTCCAGCCTCCCAGATCTTTTCCACTTACTCCTTCGGTTGATCTCTGTTGTGAATTCCTTAACTACTTCCAGAACAAAATTAGATCCATTTATAGTCAGCTCCAGTCATCATCTGATACAGGTAACCTGAATGAAGATCCTACCTTATCAGACTATTAACTCAGTTGTTCTCTGCTTTTACACCCACAGATGAACATATTGTCTTTGACCTTGTTTCAAAATCTAAGTCCACTACATCTCTCTTGGACCCTATGCCCACTCAATTAGTGAAGCTCTGCTTGCCTGCCCTTTGTCTACTTATTTTACAGATAATAAATTCATCCCTCCTCACTGGCTCTGTCAAAACTGCATTCATTACCCCCGTCCTTAAAAAGTCTGGGACTGCAGTTGATGATTTCTGTAACTACCGCCCTGTTTCCAACCTCATTGCTAAATTTCTTGAGCGTACTGTTGCCTTACAGCTACAGGATCACAAATCATAGTTTATGGGAAGACTTGCAGTCTGGTTTTAGATCTAAGCATAGTACAGAGACGGCCCTGGTCAAGGTCATCAATGACCTGCTTATTGCGGCTGACACAGGCCACGTCAGTCTCCTTCTCCTGTTGGATCTCACTGCTGCATTCAACACAGTTTGTCATTACATACTACTCAACCGTATGGAAACTCTTGTAGGCATTAAAAGCATACCACTGTCCTGGTTTAAATTGTATTTTAATGACAGGGAACAGTTCGTGTCCACAGGTGGCTTCAGGTCTCATAGGGCACCATGCACACACTGAGTCCCCCAAGGCTCTGTATTGGGTCCCCTTCTTTTCCTTATTTTATTCCCCTTGGCCATATTATCCGTCAGCATGGATTGAATTTTTTTACTGCTATGCTGATGACACACAAATCTACATCCACTCAAAGCCCTCAAACTTACTTCCTCCTTCCAGCTTGGTAGCTTGCCTCACTGCCATTAGCACCTGGGTGACACAAAACTTTCTTAAACTCAATCGTGACAAAACTGAAGCTATTCTGATTTCCACACCAACCATGCTAGGAAAGATCAAGCGTTTGAACCTGACTATTCCTGGGTATTTCACCACTACTACCTCAGAAGTTAAAAATCTTGGAGTCATGATGGACTCAACTCTTTCTTTCGAATCTCATGTTAAACACATCACTAAAACAGCTCTTTTCCACCTCAAAAACCTCTCTAGACTACGTGCTTTACTTACAATTCTGAAGACACTCTCACTCACGCCTTCATAACCTTTCAGTTAGACTACTGTAATGTTCTACTATTTGGTATATCGGCTAAGAATCTAAGTAGGCTGCAACATGTACAAAACTCTGCAGCACGTGTTCTCACTTACACCAAGTCCAGGCAACATATGACCCATGTTTTGCCCCAGCTTCACTGGCTACCCATTCAATACCGCATTCAATTCAAAATAATTCTGATGGGCTTCAAAGATCAACATAATCTCTCCAATCTCTTAACTTCATACCAACCCCGCACGTACACTACGTTCCACTGATGCCCATTTGTTCTCTGTTCCCTCCACCCATCTGCGCACTATGGGAGACACGGCTTTCAGTGTGGCAGGTCCTGAACTATGGAATTCTCTCCCTCTTGCATTTCGTCAATGCACTGAGCTTTCGACTTTCAAAACTCTACTTAAAACTCATCTCTTCTTACTGGCTTTCCATATATCATCCTGAGTCTCCCATCGGTGGAGAAGATCATCTTGCTCATACACACAGCACAATTTGTTTGTTTTTATTTGTATCCTGTTTGAACCTGTATTATTGTCTTTTCTGTGATGCATGTTTCTATTCATTCTTTAATTATGATATTTTAATAATGATTTTACTTGTTCGGCGTCCTTGGGTGACCTGAAAGGCGCCTTAAAACGAAAATGTATTATTAGTATTATTATTATTACTAACAAACAAAAACATTCCTCTGAAACTGTTCAGGTTCAGGAACTGGACTGAAAATGAGAACTTTGATAGTCCTTCAGGAAGCCTGGAGAACTGTTCCTCAAGACCACTGGATCTTTGGAAGCAAAATTTTATATTTATACATGCTGTTTACTCCCCTATCAGAAGCAAAGACAGTCAAATACATTAAATCAATTCAATACAGGTTGGTTTTGGGGCGTAGTATCTATGGCTCATTTCAGGAAACTATGCTGTAAAAGCGACCTGTTTTGAATGTATTGTTTCTGCAAACCGCATAGACCAAACATATTTGCATAATCCTGGACTGATTTTTGAATGAGACTCTACACAGGACAACCATTAAAACCCTCATTAAAACTGAACCTCGGGGGAAACATAAAATGAGACAATGTAGGAAATTAGCTCTTTAACAATATTCTGGAAGAGTCCAGTCATTAGTCAGGTAAAACCTACTCTAATGAACATGAAGATGAGTGTTGAAGCTAAAAACACCCAGTGCCATATTAACATATAGCAGCTTTATGTTATATATAGCAAAAGAAATCATTGCTTCCCAAAGGTGCAATAGACGCATTAATACAGCAGGATCTGTGTTTATGTGGTGTTTTCTCTCTCTGGTTAAAAACGAGACATTATCAGAGGAACTGTAGTGCTGTTTTTTTTTATCTCCCCCACTGTCTGTCTTCAGTAATCGCTCGGTCACGGGAGACAGTGTGTACTGTTCCCTCAGACCAAGCGTGGGACACACACCCTGTCAGTGACCCTTGTCACACACACCATCACTCAAACCAACCCCCTGACATGTGTCTGATCCTTGTACGGCAACATCATATGTGACTGAAGACTGTCAGTCTCTGTTATTCTCATTTTAATTTGATCACACTCACTTTAACTCTGTTACTCTCATTTTAGCTCTAATACACTTACTTTAACTCTATTACTCTAGCTTTAGCTCTATTGTTCTCACTTTACTCACTAACACTCATTTTAACTCTATTAATCTTACTTTAACACAATTATTCTCACCTTAATTCTATCACATTCACTTTAACTCAATTATTCTTTTACACTGACTTTAACTATATCATACTCAATTTAACTCTATTATTCTCACTTTACTACACTCACTTTAATTCTGCTACACTCGTTTGAACTCATTTACTCTATTACACTAGAGTAAATGAGTTTGAAACTCTATTACACTAACTTTGACAATATTACCTTTACTTTAACTCTGTTACTGTCAGTTTAACTCGTTATACAATCATAACTTTGTTACCCTCAAATTACTCAATAACACTCATTTTAACTCTATGTCTCACTTTAACTCTGTTACACGCATATTAACTCTCTTACACTCACTCTATTTTAATCAAGATGCTGGAAAACGAACTGAATTCATCCAAAAAACAGAATCAATTCAAATGTGTGCATCATTCCACCTGCCAAGAATAAACCACACTAGAACAATTAAAGGAATGAATTTTTTTTAATTGTTATTACTGAAATTAGTCAAAGCAGCTGGACAAAACGCCAGACACAGGACTACAGTTTAGTACTTCATTCAGCTCCTATGTTATAAACCTACACATCAGTGCTAATAGACAGTGTTCTTTTACAGCAGCGTGGAAATGACAGCAAGAAGAGGAACAACGTAGAATGAGTGTAAGAGACGAGTGTTCAGACAAATGGCCAGACGAACGCCAGAGAAACTAAAACAAACAAAATTATTTTTAAAGATCAGGACACACATAGTACACATCGGTCTAGGCACTACAGCTTGCTGTCAGAATACCACTTCGATGATGAGCTGAGTTTGCTTGTGTGTGTGTCTGTGAGATGAGTCAGTATCACTGAAGCCATTTAAACAATGACAGGTACTGATCTGCAACAGTATTCAGGTCAGGATTGAAGGAGGTGTAGAAACGCCCACCTGCATAGCACCTTTGACAAAGTCGCCTCTCTGAGTCTCCCGCAAATGACTTTTCCAGTCCCTAACACCCAGCACAACCTCTAACCTCCTGCTGTACCTACACTCTGACCATTCACTTACAAACAAAACTACATTTCCCAGCCTAACCCTCACCTAACACATCACGTAATTAGTAAAAACCTATATTACTCAACGTAAACTATACTTCACCGGCCTGCTATCCTCAAAGCCATCCTAGAGCAGAAATAAGAACTGACCAGTGACCCCTTTAACTGAGTACAGTCAGTACTTTCAATCTTACATTCCTTTCTGTTACCTACTAAAAAACAGAAACACTTTATTTTTGGTAGTGTTATTCAGTTTTGTCTTGCGGCGATTAAACGAGACGTTAATGACAATAAATGACTGAAAAGCAGCACAGGATTGGGGGACAGGGTGGACTAGGGCTGGACCGATACATTGTTTGATTGATAATATCAGACGATACTCCCACAGACATACAATATCGTGTTTATACTGTAAAGAACGGTCATGTGTTTTTAGTACACATGAATTTGAATTATTTTATGCTCTTATACCAGCCAATAGTGCTGCAACAAACATTTGATCAATTTAACAATCAAAACGTTCAAAAATGGTAAAGCCATTCAAAAGACAGCTGCTCTTATTAAATGCACTTCTGTGTTAAATGCTATGCTGTGCTAAAGGCTAGCTAGTCACCAGTAGCATGCAACTGCACACCACCCAGACAGCAGGCGATTCTGGGCCGAATGCGGCCCAGTTAAGGCACTTATGGGTCAGTTATGGCAATGGTGAGTGTACCGGCCCAGCTGCAGACACACTGTTAGGGTCTACTAACTTGTATGGCATTGGTATTCTGGCCCAAAACTGTGTTTGTCTAGGTTAGTAAGTGTGAGCCACAACTGGGCCATCACTCGTCCACTGTCTGGACAGACTCTTTGGAGATAAGCGCGGCTGCTGAGACTCCATTCTTATCTATCAGAGGTGGCTATCGGTTTTAGCTGCAGGTGCAGTCCAAGTAAGTTTCCTGCTGCTCTGAAATGGTAGTTAGCCAGCTCTGTTTACTTCTGAGGGTGAACCAGAGCATACAGGCTAGCTTCTTTAGGCTGCACTAGCTTCAAGAACAGGAAAAACCCTGATCTTTTATGGGCTTGGGTAGATTTTAAATCACAGCCTGAAACAGAACATGATTATGCCACTACTGCCAATGTTTTGATTCAGTCTGTTTGGTTTGTATTCACACTTCACAAACTGAGCTGCTTCCACGGCTGACTCACCTCAGCTATAGCCAGTCTTTATATTTACAAGCATTTTCATTTGGTCTAAAGAGAAGTGATGAAAAATAAGAATAAGCACTAATGAATATTATTCAGCAAAAAACACTAGGAAGGCCTACATAGGCTTCTCTCGCTATGATATTTCTATGATTTAAGACTTTTTGAGTTTCTGCTATTTGAGTTTCTTCTATTTCAGGTCAGTAAAGGTCGATAAAGTGCTGAGTCTGTCTAATTATCGACCATCCAAAATGATCCCGACTGATATTATCGCTTAGCATTTTCATTTGGCCTAGAGAGGTCTGTTAAGGGATGGAAAAATAAAAATAATAAGCGCTAATTCATCTAAACCAACAAAAAACACTAGGAAGGCCTACATAGGCTTTTCTTGCGATTATATTTCTATTATTCAAGGTCAGTAAAAGTCAATAACGTGTCTGTCTAATTATCGATCATCCAAAATGATACCGATACTGACTAATACTATCGTTTAGTAACATTCTGAGCTCCTGTAAATCGGTGTGGGTATCTGTGGCAAACTGGTATCGGTCGGGCCCTAGCAGTGGGGGTGTTGGGGGGAAAAGGGTGAGCTGTGATTGGCATCTGAAAGCGTTAGTGTGGGCTTGATGGACAGGGTGTCTGAAGGCTAGTCCGTCTCAGTCCTGTCCTCATCACTCGCATTAGATCCAGCAGCTGCGCATGATCATGGCAGTTCCTTCCTCTCCGTGGTCGACTCCTTTATAATCTGAAAGGGAGACGACTGTGAGTGTAATCACAGCAGACAGCAGGGAGGCACTCCCCCCAGGAGCCCATTTCACAGGCTAAACGCACCTATACAGGGAACAACGTTAGACTCTGCCCTCTGCTGGCGATACAGTGTGAGTACACAGGTTTGTCATCAGGTCTTTTTTATATTAGAGATCAGATTATCCACCCCATGTCGATGACACACATTGAAATGATTTCTGATGTCATTATGAAGCTTCAAAATGAGGTATTTTAAAATTCAGAGAGATCTTACTAAAAATTAACTTAATTTTAACCATGCTCAAACAACTCAGACACTTTACAACCTTATCAGATTCTATTTTTGTCCCAATCCAACATTTTTCACTATCGAATTGGCGACATCTCAAATGATGATAATGATGATGGTAATTATAATTATTATTATTATTATTATTATTATTATTATTATTATTATTATTATTATTATTATTATATCATTACCTCTCCATCACGTGTTTCGACGGTTCGGACAACAATGCTTCTCTTCACATGAGCCTCTGGGGTCAGTTTGGTGTCCATACTGGTTTCTGACAGGAAACAGAGAAGAATGAATGAAGTGTAATAACCTGCATAAAATAAGTAATTTCTACAACAAAACAGCTGATTACTACTTCCACTTACCGGTCACTTTATTAGAAATAGTGTCTCTGTACTTCCACTCAGTGGCCACTTTATTAGAAACACCCACGCTGTGCTTGTGCATACTGGCCATTATATTAGAAACACCCACCCTGTTCTTTCACACACTGGCCACTTTATTAGAAACACCCACCTTACAGCTTCACTATACAGGCGTGCAGTTACAGACTATAGCCCATCTTCTGCCAGACTATTTATCAACCCCCTTCCGTTTTCATCAGTTTCCAACCACAGGACCACTGCTGACCAGAAAATATTTAGATGATGGACCATTCTCAGCACAGCAGTGACAATTAAATAGTAGTGTGTATGGAGCTGGTACGAGTGTATCGATTACAGTGCTTTTTACACATGGTGGTCCATCACCTAAATCAAAATTCTATAACCTCTATAATCAGAAACTGACTACCGATTTACCACAAACGGTATACCAGAAGATGGGCTCCAGTCTCTGAGTGTACACCTGCAGGGTGGAACAATAGCAGAGGGATGAGAGCAGGTAAAGAATTGTGATGAATGACCTGCAGTTTTCACTGACCTCTGAAATGCAGGTTTGCAAAACTCTGGACAGGGACAGTGATCCTGGGAACAGACACACAACATCACAATTAAAACTGTTAATTACTGCTGTTAATAAAAAATAAAACAAAAACTAAAAGCAATGAAAAAATGCGGCAGAGCCAGAGGAGTGTCCAGGGTTGCACTGGAAACTCCTAAAGATCTGATTAGCCAACCTAAAATTTTATTTGCTATCACTTGTAGTCTGACACTGATTGAAATCTAATTTCAACTCCTACTGAAAGAAGTGTTTATTTTGACATCTGGTACATTTACAGCATTTGCCAGACGCTTTTATCCAAAACAACTTAGATGTTTTTGCAAATGTAGGTGAATGTAGTGTTGGGAGTCTTGCCCAAGGACTCTTATGAGTGTAGTGTGGTGTGTCACCCAGGGTATTCACTACACTGACCAAGCACCAGCGTTCCCTTTTCAATCCACACACTTCTGCATTTTACACCCTATATTTCTGAATGCACTTCTAACACTTGTGTTCTTTTTACACACTATCAGAGCGGTATTATGCCGTTTGGGAAAAAGCCAGTATTTTCACAGCTCATGCTACTGACACATAGTATGACCAGCAGCAAAGCATGATTCTAAAGTAGGTTTTAAGTTTAACATGAAGTTTCTGTTTCTTGAACGTCTGACTCAGTAACAATTCATTAGAGAAGAGAGATGAGATTCCTTTCTCCCCTCCCACCTGCTCTCCTCGCCCTCCAGAAGTTTCCTGTAGGTGGCGATCTCTATGTCCAGGGCCAGTTTGACGTTGAGCAGGTCCTGGTACTCCTGCAGGTGTCGGGCCATCTCCTCCTTCAGCGTCTGGATCTCATCCTCCAGGCGGCTCACCGTGTCCTGATACGCCGCCGTCTCCATGGTGAAGCGCTCCTCCATCTCACGCAGCTGACGCTCCAGAGACTCGTTCTACAGAGAGAGAAAGAGAGAGAGAGGGAGAGATGGAGAGAGGGAGAGAGAATGAAAGAGAAAGAGAGCGAGAGGGAGAGAGAGAGAAAGAGAAAGAGTGAGAGAGAGAAGAGAGAGAGAAAGAGAAAGACAGTGAGAGAGAGAGAGAGGGAGAGAGGTAAAGAGAGAAAAAAATAGACAGAGAGGGAGAGAGAGAAAGAGAAAGACAGTGAGAGAGAGAGAGAGAGAGGGAGAAAGGTAAAGAGAGAGAAAAATAGACAGAGAGGGAGAGAGTCAAAGAGAAAGAGAGGGAGAGAGAGAGAGAGAGAGAGAGGGAGAGAGGTAAAGAGAGAGAAAAAGAGACAGAGAGGGAGAGAGTGCAAGAGAAAGAGAGGGAGAGAGAGTGAGATAGAGAGAGAGGGAGAGAGAGGCCAGCACACTGAAGCGAACGGTGTGCGTTGGGGAGGGAGAACAGAAACTTCGGAAAAGAGAAACCCAGTTAGACAGAGACTCTTGGTCCAGAGGCAAGCATCCTACCCGCTAGGCCACCACCCCATCATCAGTGTTTTAAAGTGAGAGTATACACTCACGGTTCCACGCAGTGACTCCAGGTCGCAGGTCAGGACCTGTATCTGTCGGCGATAATCATTGGCTTCCTGCTTGGCCTGTCTCAGAGCATCTGCGTTCCGATTGGCTGCATCCGTCAGATCCGAAAACTGGAGACAAAAGACAGGAGGAAAGATATGGAATCAGTGAGGTTTGTCGTGTGTGTATGTGTGTGTGTGTGTATAAATATTACCAAATTTAACACTGATCATATATGTGACATTCACTATGTGGACAAAAGTATTGGGATGCCTGACCATTACACCAACTGGGACTTTAATGACATTGCATTCAAACCCATAAACTGTTAATATGGAGTCGGTCCCCCTTTGCAGCTTTAACAGCTTCCACTCTTCTTGGAAGGCTTTCCTCAAGATTTTCGAGTTTCTGTGGGAATTTTTGCCCATTCATTCTGTAGATCATTCATGAGGACAGACACTGATGTTGGACAATCTCCGTTCCATTTCATCCCAAAGGTGTTGGATGGGGTTGTGGTCAGGACTCAAATTCTTCCACACTGAACTCATCCAGTCATGTCTTTATTCACTTGACCCCGATAATTATTTTATCGCGCGTTACACAGTTTTCTCTTTAAATACTCTTACATGACATAACATGAGTTATGCTAAACTCTCTGTTTTTGTTTCTGCCCTTATAGATTCTGGGTCGCCTGTGCAACTTCGTGTCCAGAGCGATGGTAACGTCACTTGGACTTCCGATGGTGAAGTTGCCAAATCTGATCCCCATGCACACCCTAGATGGGCATTTAATAGCGGGGAGATCTGTTGGGTGGGAGACAAAGCCCTTAACCATCAGGGTGGACCCAGGGCACGAGGAGGAGATGAAATTCCTCATTTTAGAACATACCGTGCCCCTTATGATCTTGGGTCTACCCGGGTTAAGGATTCACAACCCTGTGCTAGATTGGGGTACTGCAAGGGTGACACAATGGGGACCAAAATGCAGTGCCTATTGTAAGACCACCTCTTTAGGGACCACCTTCATAGAAAGCCCGTTTGTAGAGGCCCCGGTAGAGATTCCCTCACAGTACCACGATCTAGTTATTTAGCGTGTCTAGGGCCGCCCGCCTCCCTCCACATCGACCATGGGACTGCGCTATCAACCTCCTGCCGGGGAAGGAGCCGCCTCGTTCACGTTTCTACCCTCTCTTGGAAAAGGAGATGAGGGTAATGTAGGAATGCATCTCCGAGGTGCTCCGGCAGGGGTACATATGCAGGCCCTGCTCCCCTGCGTCAGCGAGCTTCTTTTTTATAGAAAAGAAGGACGGGGGCCTCAGACCTTGCATCGACTATCGTGGGTTTAATGCAGTCACAGTAAAATACCTGTGCCCTCTCCCTCTCATTCCCCCAACCATCGAACGGCTCATATTGTGCATATTAGGCCCGGCGATGAGTGGAAGACAGCATTTAGCTCCTCTCTGACCGAGGTCCCCAGTTTATTTCCCGTGTCTGAGCAGCATTCTTTAGTAAACTGAGGGCTACCGTCAGCTTGACCTCAGGTTACCATCCTGAGTCGAATGGTCAGGCTGAATGGTTGGTGCAGGAATTGAGTCGTTTCCTCCGGGCTTACTGCCATGGGCAACAGCATGACTGGGCACAGTTCCTCGGCTGGGCGGAGTACGCCCAGAACTGTTTGCGTCACTCTGCGACTGGCCTAATGCCCTTTGAGTGTGTGCTGGGATGGAGAGTCTGTGGACGTGCCAGAGGTAGATCATTGGTACCGCAGGGTGGAGTCGGTGTGGGAGAGAGAACACACGTCCATCAGCAGCGGTTGGTCGGTTTAAGAGATTTGCTGATCGTCGATAGAGGGAGGCGATCGTTTATCAAGTAGGGGATAGGGTTTGGCTCTCCACCCGGGACCTCCAACTGAAGTTACCATCACGTAAGTTATCCCCTAAATATGTGGGCCCATTTATGATCATGAAGCAGGTGAACCCTGTTGTTTATAAGTTAAAATTAACACCCCACATGCGGGTTCACCCTGTTTTTCATGTTTCTCGCCTCAGGCCACCCATAACAGGACCGTTGGATGGAGGGGAAGTGGAGCCTACTCTCCCCGTGGCGATCGAGATTGAGGGAGCACCGGCTTACAGGGTCAGCCGGCTCTTGGACTCTCAGAGACGTCGAGGGGGTCTCCAGTACCTAGTGGACTGGGAGGGGTACGGTCCCAAGGAGAGGAGTTAGGTCTTGGCCCAGGAAGTCAGTATCTTAAGAATGATTTTCATGTAAGCAGGCCGGATTGCCTAGCCCCTCGCCCTCGGGGGCGTCCTCCATGGGGACCGAGGGTGGTGGGCCGGCCCGGTCGTCGTGGATGTCCTTGTACGGCTTCGCCCCTTGCCTCTCCCTAGAAGGGGTCACCCCTTGTCCCTCCCTAGAAGCCGGTCCTAGGCAACCTAGGCAACCCAGGTGTGAGTGAGGAACGTCATTAGTCCGTGAGCCGGGTTGCTAATATGCATAATCTGAGAAAAATATATTGTATTTAAAAAATATATTTTATAAGCAGTCTATCAATTCATACTACCCTGTAGAAAAATGTTCCCTTGAAGTTTATACAGCTGTCAGTGTCCTAAAGAAGCACAGATTTATGGGCGTGGCACTGAATCCCAAGACTGTGAAACTGCACATGCGCAGAAGAGCACAGTGGCACATCTCGATGAGGAGCATGTTTGGACAGAACACCGGCACCCATGCTCTGGACTCTGAGGGGAACTCATTTTTCTATAAGAAACTAGATTAAAACATGAATGCCCTGCAGTACCAAATAGCTTTGGTTTTATATTTGATTTGATTATATTAATGTTTAAGTTAAGATTTACAGAACTGCAGCTGTATAACTGTGTTTAAAGGGAACACTTCTGTTAAAAAGCTCTTTATTTATGTAGTGTTTGCAAACCAAATGTTCTTGCACTTTTGTTCATATAGCAGTACTTTAAAATAAAAGTTAATCGCGATGTAAAAATTTTAAGCATTGCCCAGACTTAGTTATTACATATAGATACTTAGATATGTGAAAATAAATGTGTGTGAACCTTTGAGCGGTACCACTCCTCTGTCTCCTGCATGTTTGATGTTGCCATGGCCTCATACTGCACTCTGATCTCCCTCAGTGCGGCGGTCAGGTCCGGTTTGGACACGTCCAGATCCACATGAACCTGCTGAGCCATCAACTGCTCCTGTAGCTCCCTCAGCTCCTACAGAGAGAGAGAGAGAGAGAGAGAGAGAGAGAGAGAGGCGCGGGGGGGGGGGGGGTGAGAGAGTAGATAGTAAGAGAAAGAGAGGGAGAGACAGAGAAGGGAAAGAAAAAGACAAGTATGGAGACATGAAGGAAAAAGGGTAAAAAGAATAGATGGAGGAAAAGAGACAGATAGATATAAAGCTGGTTCAGGGGAAGAAGAGAGGTAAATCTAAAAGAAAGAGGAGGTGACAGAAAGAAAAAAAGTACAGAGAGAGACTATGAGTGGATGTTGGAGAGAGAGACTAAATGAAAGAGAGAGACTGAAATGGATGATGAATAGAGAATGAAAAAGAGGGGGCTGTAAAAGCAGTGATGGAGAGGGAGAGAGAGAGACTGAAAGGGAGTGATGGAGAGAGAGAGACTGAAAGGGGGTGATGGAGAGAGAGAGAGACTGAAAGGGGGTGATGAAGAGATAGAGACAGAAAGAGAGGGACTGAAAAGGAGTGATGGTGAGAAAGACTGAAATGTGATGAGAGAGAGAGAAAGACAGACTGAAAGGGGGTGATGAGAGAGAGAGAAAGACTGAAAGGGGATGATGGAGTGAGAGTTTTACCTCCTCATGGACTTTCTTCAGGAAGTTGATCTCATCCTGCAGAGCATCGATCTTCCTCTCCAACTGCACCCTGTTCATAGCCGCTTCATCCACATCCTCAGAGAGAGAGAGAGAGAGAGAGAGACAGAGAGAGACAGAGAGAGTTAGAGAGAGAGAGACAGAGAGAGAGAGAGACCCACACAGAGAGAGAGACAGAGAGAGAGAGACACACACACACAAAGAGAGAGACAGACAGACAGACAGAGAGAGAGAGAGAGAGAGAGAGGGAGAGAGAAAAGGAGAGATAGAAAGAGACAGAGAGAGAGACAGACAGAGAGAGAGAGAGACAGACAGACAGAGAGAGAAAGAGACAGAGAGACACTTCTTTATTAAGGTTCAGAGGGGGTGATGTGTACAAGCACACTGTCATTGACAAAGTTAAAATACCTTTTAAACGATCAGGTTACTCACCTGTCTAAACGAATTCAGACTGTTGTCGGCCTCCTGCCTCAGTACGGTCTCATCCTGGAGTCTGGAACACACAAACACACACACACACACACACACATCAGGATTTATTGGTCTAGTTTGGGGCTTTTATACCGACCCCTTCACGGAAATCGATGTGTTACCAAAATGAATTAAGTTACACCACCTCTGTCAGAACTCGTATCTCAGTAGCTTTATGGGAGAAGGAAAAATGATCCTGACATTTACTGTAAGTGAATGTAAAAACACTGTCTATTAGTTGATTATATTGGTAAAACGGCCAATATTAAGATACAAGGTTCTGTTTTTGTTTCTGACAGTGACAAAAAACACTAAAGTGGTGGAGCCAAATGCTAATTAAGAGTCATGATCGTTTTTAGGAGAAGCATCACAGGCTACCAGTCTCAGGTTTGAGGCGGTCAGAGAGCATACAGAGAATAAATACGTTGTAATTACAGTAATATGCAAACGTCATGTGAAAACAGTATTTAAAAACTCTAAAACTAAAAACACAAATAACATTATACAATGTGTTCTTGTGGAAGTCCAGTATTACTTGTAGTTTCCATCAGAAACCTGGTTTGACTCGATCAGAGGAATCTGGAACCTGAACCTGTGTTCTCCTCACCAGCTCACAAAATATCAACTACTTTTACAAACAAAACAAATCTTGATACTTTTTACAGATATCTTGCCTGTTTGCATTTATTTTAATGTTAGATTTGCCTTTAATTATAACACACTGAGAAAAATGCACACCAAGCACATAAGGTGTGAACACTGACTAGTGTGAACACTGACAGTGCTCAGTACAAACTAAAGATGTTTACAACATAACTGAACAATCAGACTCGGTTTGAGGCAAGTGAGTGATGATTTGTGTATTAGCTGGAAATGCAAGACTGAGGTTCATTATCGATATTCATCAGTCATTTCCCAAGTTGGTTTCTGGTGTCCATTCTTTACAGAGCATGTGATTTAAACGCGCCTGGTTTTAAGTTTGTTGGGGATCATAATCGGAGATAACAGTCTAAACTCAAGTCCCAAAGTTGAGATATATCTGGACTGAAAAGAGAAATGAGAACCCCACACTTTTAGCACTATTTATAATGCCCATGTTTTTTCAATGTCAAAATCTCATTTCTTTCTCCTCGTTTAAAGAACAACAATACTTCTTAGCTGGAAAGCATTTATTGTTGGGGTGGGGAGAATTAAATAGTGTTAAACACCCTAAGGTCTGTACACAAAATGCAGTGGTCAGTAGAGAGGTGGATATAAATACTATAAATAAATATAAATAAACTTACTACTAACAATGGTGACATAAGTAGTGATATTCCATATGATAAGACAATTGCACATAGTAAACAACTGCACATATTTGCACAGATTATTGTGTGAGTGTGTGACAGGGGAAGGAGTTATAGAGACTGAACAACCAGACACAATTGAGGCGATTGAAATGTATTTTTTATTAAATAATTTACAAGGTAGTGTTGCACTTTTTTTTTTTAACTTACTTTCATTTTTCAGTCTGGGACACACACTGTGCATTCCTGGACTGTGAGAACCCAAGTTGCCGGTGATGGCAGGAGTGAGGGGTTCAGACTACCACACCTCCCGAGGGACATTTGCTTAAAATATACGACTTGTTGCAGAAGACAACTGCACTGGGCTTTTGAGGACTTTGCGGAGAGGCTATTGTGTCCTTCCCTGCCCCCACATTACCTCCTCCAAGGAATGGTGAGGGGGAGACGAGGCTCACGTTTGAAAAGAAAGGCAAGAGAGTGTGTGAGTGAGTGAGGAGGAAGTTCTCAGAGGTCTCCCTCCATTTCAGTTGTAAATCCACACGGACTCGCCCTGAGCCTCCAGATTTACTGCTGAAATAACGGCCGGCCTACATGTAGGTGCCCCTCAATGCAGCTGTTGCCGTGGCAACGTTCAAACACAATTCAAGGGAGCTCCGTTTGAATAGACGAGGTTCTTCGGCACCCCCGCTGACCCCAGGGGTTCCCATCTGTCCCGCTCGGAACTTCTCTAGAGCCCAAGGAACTGCTCTCCAAAAACAACATAAACCCAGAACCAGAAGATCTGATCCCATTTCCATCTCCTTGCTCACTCTTTCTAAACCCCTTGAGTAAACCTGAAACCTAAACCACTCCATGAACCCAAAACTGTGCTTCATGCAAGAAGAAGCCCGTTTATTGACACAAAGTAAAGTAACAATTCAGATGTACATCATGATGATCATCAGTTCAAATCTCTCTTTAAAGCAACCATCACCCTCCGAAGCCGCTTTCACGCATGTGATGTCAGAGGGTTAAAGGAATAGTTGGTGGGAAAAATCAAATTACGTAATTTTCCACTCATCTCGGACGTGAGAGTCCACATTTTGCTTCTTCAAGTTTAGCAGTCAAGCCAAGAGGAAACACCAGAAGTCAATAGTCACCCAGAGCTTTTCTGTGAACACAGCTTCGCTGAACCCCTTTAAACGTCATCCAGCTCTTCGTTAAGGAGGAGCAGGCCTGGGGTTTGACTTCTAGTGTGCTATAAAAATGAACGTTTTTCAGATAATATTGGAGCATCTCCAGTCCTTAAAGAGCCGATTATTTGCATGTGTCGCTACAAACATATTTAGACCTGTTTAATCTGATATAGTGCCACACAGTGGTAAAAAGTGTTTGTTTTGTCTGTGTCAAAAGTGCATTTAGTGACAAATTGTTTACTTGTGGAAAAAATTTGTCATATTATATTTCATCATTATCCTCCTGGATTCACTACCCTGCACATTATTTGACTGTTTGTGTTTTTAGGATGGAGTTTTTAGAGAGGAAGGTGTGAGGAATGTATTTTTCTCCCTGATTTGGATGTTTGTGCCGAAGACGTCACCTCCTGTTCCCAGATTTCCAGGGGTTTTGAATGAGAAAAGGCCTCAATAGTGATTTTCAGTTCTCTCCCAGCCACATTCTTTCTTTGCAGCTCAATCATCCTCACATGATGGAACCAATTTATGGGATCCCCTCTCAAAAACCTTTACATCACATCGAGTTTAAAAGTTTTATCCCTTGAAAGCATCTTTAAGAGACGTAAAAATGGTTCTTCTATGTTATCAATCCTGAAATGTTTTTAAGTGCAGTTCATTTAAGACAAGAATCAAGAACTGAAAGAACCAAAAGTCATTAACTTGTTTGCCACAGTTCTGCAAAAACTTCTGTGACTACATAGTACCTATAAGCCTGTTGCGGCACTTAAATAATAATATAAATGTTTTCGGTTTATTCCAAAAAAGTGTCACAACACTTTCTGAGATGCAACGACAACAAAATTGTCATTTAAAAAAGCTCATTTAAATAAAGAATTGAGAACTGATAAAACAAATAAGAGTATGTTGTAAAATAAATAAGAGTATAAAGCCGCAGTTTTGAAAAAGTAGCCTATTAAGCACAGCTTTGAAAAAGTGTGAACCATTGGCCCTCATGAGTTGAGCAGGACGAGCAGTGTCGCAACAACACATGCATTAATGCTGCAGGACCTGAGTTGCTACTCTCTCTCCAGTATGATCTTACCTCTGCTTGAGTGCGGCCAGGTCGGCTGCCAGGTTGTCCCTCTCGATCTCCAGCCTGGCCTTGCCTGCATTGAGGCCATCCACCTGCCTCCTCAGCTCCCTCAGCTCCTCCTGGTAGATGTCCCCCAGGCGGCTGGGCTCCTTCCCCCTCAGCTGGTTCAGCTCGGCCACCAGCATCTTGTTCTGCTGCTCCAGGAAGCGCACCTTCTCGATGTAGCTGGCGAAGCGGTCATTCAGGCCCATCATCTCCACCTTCTCGTTGGTGCGGGTCTCCCGGTACTGTGCCTTCAGCAGGGTGTCGGCCGAGAAGTCCAGCCGCTCACCGCCCAGGGACAGCCGTGAGGAGGACAGGGCTCCGGGGCTGGACAGGCTGAGGTGGCGAGGGGTGCTGTGGAGGGACAGGCGGCCGGAGCTCAGGCGGCCTGACACCGCAGGGGACCCAGAGGAGCCCTGGGCCCCAAAGCGCTTCCTGTAGGATGAGAGGACGCGCTGGCTCTCCATGATGGGGCAAAATGGGGTGGACAGAGGGGAGAGAGGGCTTATATAGAGGGAGAGTGAGCGAGAGCAGTGGGAGGGATGGTGGGGGAGGAGGAAGGGGGCAGAGAGATGGTAGAAAGGGGCAAAGAGAAAAAGGGAGAGAGAGAAAGTGAGAGAAAGAAGAAAGGGGAAAAGAAGGGGAGAAAGGGGTGTGTGTGTGTGTGTGTGTGTGTGTGTGTGTGTGTGTGTGTGTGTGTGTGTGTGTGTGTGTGTGTGTGT
>JBBJLS010102502.1:0-20046 GCA_037577275.1 Bryconaethiops microstoma | reverse complement strand
TGTGTGTGTGTGTGTGTGTGTGTGTGTGTGTGTGTGTGTGTGTGTGTGTGTGTGTGTGTGTATGTGTGTGTGTGTGCATATGCTCTGCACTTGCTTTTCTATTTTGGTCAGAAAGATGCATGCCGGAGGAATATATTACTGGCCCCTGAAGCCTATATGGTTCATCTCACATACTGAAAGGACAAACACAGAAGTAGTGAAATGGATTTCGGCAAAATGTACATCCCTTTTACCTGTGTGTAAAAAATTTTTTTTTCTAAAGCCATTTTAGGGACAGAATTTTTTTTTCCAATCGTGTTTATGTACGTCGCCATCAGGGAAAATTATATCAGTATGACACACATCCCTTTTAACCAGTCATCACCATCTACTGCTGCCAGCTCAAGCTGTTTAAACTGTTTTCACCTTGTAGTAAGCTTACAGTCAAACTAGCATGTTATCTATCCACCCTACAAGTGTTAGTTCAGCGGCATCGATAACCCTGTGGACAAATTACTCAGATGCATTTTTTTAGTCAAGGCTTGTGCTCAGTTTCTATGAAATGTGCATTAATGTGGAAAGCATTACTCTCTGTAAGGAATTTAAATGGCTCAGCTAAGCCATTTAAGCAGTCTGAGCTGAAACGCTCTGTAGAAGTTCAACGTGAGTGGGCGGGGATAAACATCTGTAGGCTGAATCGGTGGACGTATGTAAATGTGTTGGTTTGTGACCACAAAAACACTCAGAACAGGCTATTTTTGGTTTCATTTCTATATGGACTGTGTGGACTGGGAAGTGAATTGTGTCCTTTGAATTCAACAATATTAACAAACATCAAACCCTTTTCTTTCAGGACCATTTGTTTTTCCATCATATAGGACCTTTAAATGGTTGATAGGGTCAAATGTGTCATTAAAAATTGCTTAGACTTGGAGTGGAGATACCAAGGAGACTTGTCACTGGTAACATCACACAGCAGCTGGTCAAAAGAAAGAAAATATAACATTGTTGCCTGAACAAAACCTTGTATTGTTTTTCACTTTGGCCAGCTATCATTTTACACTTTTATAATGAACAGATCAGTAAAAATGGTAAAAAAAATAATAAAAAAACCCCAATATATCTTCCTTGAATACATTATGTTCACTGGCAGACATGTCGTTCCCCAAGATTTGCAAGCCAAGGAAGTGCAAATGAGATGCTCTGTGTTCGCTGCCTCTTTGCCACTGCTCTTGAATGGTTGTTATCCTTGCTGTGCACGCCTCCTCAGTCATTTGTCAGAGGCACTGGTGAAAAGCTAAATCAGCTATAATGATACTGGCTGAAAAGTAGAGAGAAATAAAGGTGCACTGTTTAGAGAGAAAAAAACAACAACTCTGTGGCCCTGTTGAAATGCTCATTTGAAAGTAAGATGAAAGCATTATGGTAATGTATGTTATATGTGTGCATTGCAGGTAAGGTATGTTACTGGATGCACTAAGGCTTCAAATTATTTTGCAGTGTCTTGTTAGAAATCCCCTCTGGTGTCACATGAGATTTTGCTTATCAAACATTTAGGGGCACCTTTGTTAATATACTGGAAGCTGACATAGAGAGCTTTACAGTCGCGCTCTGGTGTAAAACTAGCATGCAGACAAATGGCACGTGACATTTTGCTGCTGTAGGCTGAACAGAATTATGCCACCCCCAGTTTTAGTCCAGACATTTGGAGTCGATGGCTGGGGGGTGTGGTGGGCCTTCTAGCATGTTATATGTTATGTGTCATGTTCTGTGGGGCAGCATAGCATCCCTCATCCTGTTTTCTTCTATTAATGTTCTCTCACTACAATACCCAGCATGCATTACATAATTACGTTATACAATCATTGGGCATCCCCCCAGGGTGATAAAGTAATCCTGAGTGTTAGCATAGCCTTTGATGTAGAGGCTAATAAATACATTTATTATTCAGCATCCCAGCAGTGATGTTAGCTATCTGAAGGGAAAGACCCTGTCAAAGCCTAAGCCCAAAACGTTTGCAGTTTTTCCCACCTTCTAGATACATCATTAGAAGCGAGTCATTAAGCCAGAAAAACTCACTCTGTAACTACCTTTGCACCTCTGTAGGAGGCAAGGGGGCATGTTTACAACAAATGTAGTAATAGTTACATTTTGAAATTCTGCTGAGGTACTTCTTTAAAAACATCTTGAAAAACTAGGTGCAAGGTGTCCCCAAACTTTTGACAAGCAGTGTGTAGGTGTCTAGTCATCTCTCCTGCACATCAAACTGACTGAGTCAACCTGATGTCCCTGATTTCCCTTTCTCTGCAGTTCTCTTTCACCTCAGCTCTGCTTGCTAACCCTGGACTGAACTGAACACATGATCCGCCTGCAGTCAAGCCTGTGAGATGAGCTGTGCAGCAAAACAACCTCAGGTATACACACACATTCGCACTCAAAGAAATAGGACTTAGACATACAGCTTAAAGCATATAGAGCCCTGAAAAGATGAAATACAATGGCATTAACTTGATGAAATTGTCTATATGTGCATCTACCATTTTGTGGATGTGATTTCTGGACCACCATGTTATGAATGTGAAGCAGATGTGTTTGACAGAACCTTATCACACCAGCTGTCACCACACAGCCCCCCTCCCCGTCTTCCCCTGATCCTCTCAGCATTCCCCCGTGGCAACAGCGCCAACCTGGCAATGCAATGGCAAAGGGCTGCTCACAACCATTCTCTGAGCAGCTTTTCAAATTAATCATTTTATTTCTGATGGAGTAAATTTGTGGGTATTTTCTCTCTGTTACATTTAGTTCTTTACATTTAGTTTCCAAATCCTTTTTTTAATATGTTGGTGACAGCCTCTGCTAAGCTTTTATGACTGATGACCTCCCCTCCTTTTGATGGTTATCTTTTAATATTACTGCATCAAAAAGAGAAGAGAAGAATAGAGTCCAGCAAATTTTATGATTTACTTTTATAGGTAACAATGCATTTACTTGATGACAGGTTCAGACTCTTCTAGTTTCTTGGTTTACAATCAATATAAACACGTGAAAATTTTAACTACGCTGAATTGTAGCACATTATACTTGATATAGTTCTGTTTGTTTGTATGTTAATGCTTGATTAACTGTACGTTTGCCTGCTATAAAATAGGTGTAATTGCCCATAGTAACTGGCTTGAGTAATGTTAGCCTTTGTCATTATACAACTATTTAGCTTTTTAGAGACAAATAATACTATTATTAAATGATACTATTTTAAAAAGGTCCTATTTTGGTCATATGTTCATCGCCGTCTTTCCAGATTGCATCACTCATCTATGCAGAAGACATTACGCTGAAGGTCATGTCTGAAGGACTTTACTCTGCTTAGTGGTTTTCCTTCATTTCTAGCTGACATGGCTCTGCCGGGTGGATTTAAGCTCTTTATAGTGACCGACCTACCTTAAATAGCTCTGATTTGACAACTTCACTCTGAAAGGCTTTAAAATCTGTCAATTAGCAGCAACCACCTATGCGCCTCCACCCAATCAAGCTGCTTGCACGGAAAAGGAGGGCAGACCTCTGACACTGCACGATCCTGCAGATAGACAGGAATGATGCTGCCATGATCCTGCATTTGCAGCATCTGTCTAAGCTCCAGGCTGAATTAAGCACCAGGACTGAAATGCACCAGAGTGTGTGACAATGTGGGTGTTTTAATTAGAGGCAGATAAGTATAACGGAAAGGCAGTATCAAAGGCGCTCTTTTGAGAGTGCTTTTGCTGAGCTGTGTGGGATAATGTGCAACAAAAGCAGAGAAAACTGGCAAAAAGGGAGATCAAGTAAAATACAGCAATAATTTAACACTAACATACAGCTCTGAGCAGTTGGAAAAAAACGCCAGTTCCAGGGCACTCCAGAGTTTAACAAACTGACTTAATGCTGCATCTTGCAGACTCCATTCTAGATGTAGTAGACACCCTTGTATTTTTTTTACCAGTCGAATAAATGCAGGGTAGTGTTGCCTTTTTATAAGAGCCCTAGTGGATGGACAGTAATGGGCAATTAGCATTTCTAAAACATACGGGTGGAGAGTTTCATACAGTAGACACCTCTTCATTTTTTATCAGGCGAATGAATTTGGATTAACATTTCCGTTTAAAAGGGCCCAAGTGGATGGGAAGTAATGGCCCATTAGCACATCTAAAACATACAAGTGGAGAGTTTCATTCAGTAACATACAATAATTAGCCATTTTTTAATAAGCTGATTGGAGCAGCTTAAAGAGGACAAAACTTACTTTTGGCCATGAATGATAGTGACAAATGTTTAGGTAGGCACAGAGGTAAAGATGTAGAGAGAGAAATGTACATGTGTGTGTTGCTAGTTGCCAGTGGTGTTGCTAGTCAGTTAGAGGCAGGCAGAGATCCACTTACTGGTGCAGTGCCATTAATAGGGGATTTTAGTGTGACACTAATGATAGACTTGCATCACCCACTACAGTATACCTCTCCCACTCACAACAGGCCTGCCATAGACCCTTGAGAAATCTTCAGATAGGCTGAAGAACTTTTCATGGGCTTCAAGCACATTCAAGTAAACCTATGACTAATCCTTGTTCTGTATTCTGCTAGAGACGGCTTTATATGCACAATACATTACACAATTTCATATTATTAATACTCTCAGTATAGAACACTATGACTTGGTTTTATTATTGAAGTCACGCGCACATGCAACACTTGTCCACGTCAAGGTTGTCTAGGTCAACCAAAACATGTATGGTATCTTTTTATTATACGAAAATTACAAGGTTAATGTTGCTAGTAATGAAGGCTCATATTCTAGCCTCAAACCTTGTAAGCACAGACAGACTTGCTGATTTATGAAATAATATTATAAATGATAGTGGATGAATTGCAGACAAAATTCAGGTTTCAAGAAATCAACTACTGGTTTGGGCTCTGCAAAATACTTGGAAACATTTTGAAATTTTTTTTTACAAGATTTATTAAAAAAAACTTACTGGGCATCATTTTGAGTTGTTTAAAGTATACTAGCCTGTTTGTGCTTTATGTGTTTTGTTGCACTGTGACCATATTGCAGAGATTTGAGTGAGCACAAACTGAGCTAAGCATTCATTGTAGGTGAATTTTGAATATGATTTCTTTCAGGATGCTGAGCTATTTAGATGACTTGGTATGAAATATTAAAGTGTGCATAGCTGACACAAAGTAAAACAAGACTCTCTCAGCTACGAGCATGAAAGAGCACGTGGCGTACTCTCAGAATTACATAACACACTCTCCCTTACTCTTTCTGCCTTGCTCCCTGTCTCATACACATGCGCGATGTGCTACGTCACAGGGCTGCGGCAGGGATGGGCAGTGCAGCAGTGAGGATGTTTTAAAAGTGCTGTAACCTCTTGTGTGCTGATGACAGACAGGAGGAGGTGAAAAAGCTACATTAAAGGAATTTTCTAGCATTTGTCAACTGAATTTCTATCTACAGCAACTGTAACATACATTATATGGAGATTGGGACGTTTGACCATTACACCAACAGGGACTTCAATGACATTGCAAATGCAAAGACTTTAATATGGAGTTGGTCCCCCATTGCAACAAGAACAATCTCCATTTTTTTGTGGGAATTTGTGCCCATTCATTCTGTAGAGCACTTATGAGGTCAGGCACTGCTGTTGGACGAGAAGGCCTGACTCGCAATCTCCGTTCCAGTTCATCCCAAAGGTGCTGGATGGGGTTGAGGTCAGGGCTGTGTGCGGCCAGTCGAGTTCTTCCACACTGAACACATCCAACCATGTCTTTACAAACCTTGCTTTGTGCACTGGGGCACAGTTATGGTGGATTAGAGAAAGACCTTCCCGAAACTGTGTCCACAAAGCTGGAAGCATGGCGTTGTCCAAATGTCTTGATATGCTGAAGCATTAAGATTAACCTTCACTGGTAGTAAGGGATCCTAGCCCAAACCCTGAAAACAGGCATGTCCCAATACTTTTGTCCATATAGCGTAAAGTAGATTACATTACGATGTCTTGGTACTTCAAAAGGAAGACACAACGTATTGACTTAAAATGTCTTAAAATGTTTGTGGATTCCTTTAAGCTTCCTGTACCCAGTCAATTTGTCCAGTGTTCCTGTGTGGTTTCTTCACTCAATACAGGAGGTGGATGCTTGTCCTCTGCTGACAGGAAGAGAAGAAATGAAGAATTTGCAATAATAGTCTGTTCATTCTGTACAACTTCCATCTCGCTCTCTTTCTCATTGGCGCTAGTCTCAATCACGTGTCCAGACACACGCAAAGTGCTCCTTTATGGACAAGACATTGCTGTTGTGACAGGGAGCACTGCCTTTTAACTGCTTCATAAAACTCAGCAGCCCTGAGGTCCTTCTCACTAGCATTACACATGCACACACTCTCACACACCACTGTCATACTGCTATTTTTACTCTCGCTGTGTATCAGAAGTTAACAGTTCCCAGCACTGGTCCTGGAGTACTGGAGCACCTCTGCCCTGCATATCTTAGTCTTCTCCCTTCTCCTACATACCTGATCCAGCTAAACACCTAATGGACCTGCCCATTTTCCGCCCAGAAATGGACCTGCCCATTCTCCGTCAGTATGCAAAGCACATGTGCAAACACCGTTTCTGCTAAAATGCATATAGAGTTTTTTTTGATTGATTCAAATCAATAATCAATAATCAATCAATGGTTCCAATCAATTTTTAACCTTTTCATTTTACATGTTTGTGGACGGTCATGCTGTTAGGTTATGGTTCCGTTACGTAATCAGCCTATACATACAAGGATGGATCACGGTCTTGATCCAGCATCTAGACCAGGGAGAACAATAAAGCACTGACCTAAGCAGTGAGATTAAGCGATAGTTCATTTGTGTGTTACGGTGGACTTTGAGCAAAGTAATTTTTTTTAATAAAATCCAATCAAAGTCCTGCATACCTTCAGCTTACTAATGTTACAGAGAAGAGGTTCCGAAGAACCACAATTCAGTTCTAGCCTCCAGTTCTTTCTGGCTCTTCTGCTAAACCATTATTTAAGTTAAAATATTTTTTTGCAACCTGTTCAACAATAATCGGGATGCAGAACAGAAAAGAGCAGAAACCCAGTCGGTTTCATGGATAAATAATATAGGCCAGCCATCATGGTTTGTGTGTGTGTGTGTGTGTGTGTGTGTGTGTGTGTGTGTGTGTGTGTGTGTGTGTGTGTGTGTGTGTGTGTGTGCATGGACTGACTCTAGACCCTCCCTCTCCCTTACCGTTGGACTGCAGGCAGTTTTGTCTCATCTCCTCGTTTTTCCTCCTTTCTCTGCCTTCCTTTCTGTCTGGCTGTGGAAGTGCAGGTTTGGCATGTGCTCAGTGTTTCTCCTGTGGTATGACGAGAAGCAGCAAGGGAGCACTTGAGTTATTCCTCTCTGCTTATGGCTCTTTTTACCTCCAGGGTTCATATAGGTCCTGGAAAAGCTGCGAAGGCATGGAAAATAAACATGACAAAATTCAGTCCTTGAATCTTTATTTTAGAACTTTAAAGTTGTGCATTCCTGGAATCATTTTAGTTCATAATTTAAACATAAAAATACATTTAATTTCACATGACAGAGCCTTACTGGCACTGAGTGATGCCATGAAGCTTTTAAAATCTTGAAGGACCTTCACACGTTGTAAAGGTTCAAAATCATTCAACGTTTTAACTTAGAATCCTACATCCAATCTAAGAACCATTTATTTTTAAGAGCAGGAGTTTGTTTTTTATCATATAAGCATCATGTTCTAACAGGGAGTCCAGCTGGTGAGAACAATTCTCCTTGCAAATCTCACCTTGGACCCAAGGGCTTTTTCTCTCTCTCACTTTACCCTCTATCTCCATCTCTCCCTAAGAGTCACTGTCATCTTCTTGCTACCTACTTCCATTTGCCTTACAGCTGCGTGGCCCTCTGGAAGCTTTAGAGATAGCTCTCTCTTTCTCTCTCACTTTGCTGCAGTTTAATTGAGTTTTGCTCTGAGAGCTGAAAATGGAGCTGCTGCCTACAGTCTGCATATTAGCATGGTCTCCTGTGAAGTGAATGAGCTTAGAGACTTGCTCCCATCCTCTTTTCTTTGGCCTCTCGCCGCCTGCTCAGCTCCATTCATGGACGCCCTATTTTGCATATGAACGCCAGAGCGCCTGTATTAATGAAACATTGGTCCCATTGTTGCAGGATGGACAAAAGAAGCTATGATGTCATACTTCTCCGCCCTCCCCCTCCGCCATCCCCCTCCGCCCTGGTCTTCTAGTCGAGTGAAAGCAGCTGGTCTACATGGATTATTAGCACTGCCCGAACTCAACACTCTGGGGGCAATAGGCCTTTTCAGTATGGTCTCTATTATAATTAATGTCGTGCCACTGATAATGCCACCTCTATGGAATTGGTGTCTTACTGTCATTGCTGTAAGAACACCTTGTAAATCTTGTAACCTTGAAAAGGGTGTCCAAAATGAAGCAGAGCTGCTAGAGTTTCTAAATACCCCAGAATAGCCCACCAACCTAAAATATCCATCAGCATCCTCTAGCCTGAAATGGACAACTGACAAATATAAAAAGATAATTAACATTCATTTTAGATAAACTAAAATGCTGCTGCCATGTCATTGTTACTGCAGTGCTGAGAATGATCCACCTACCTAATCATCCCTGTACACTGGTGGTCCTGTGGAGGTTCTGATGATTGATGAATGGGGGTAAAGGAGGTTTAACAAATTATATAGAGAAACAGATGGAGCACAATCTATAATAGCTTGTTTTCAGTCATACTAATGATGTGCAAAATCCAAATGGAGGGCCTTAAGTAAACGGCAGAATGGATATGATAGTGGAAAGATTATACTGTGATAGTTTAGGCATGTATAGAAACATGTAAAGAAATACATGAACAGAAAATCTCAACACAGGCTATCCTTATTTTATTAAAAGGAGTGATCTTATGTCTGAATCGAAGGGCATGCCTGCTATCGAGGAAGTAGGTATAAGCAACTATCTTGTCCTCCAGACACCCTTCTACTCAAGAAAACAAAGGAAAGCATACAAAAGTTTGGAGGCATACAAATCTTTACTTAGTGGTTTGTCCACAACCTCAGTACCAAGGTGGTCCACTATGACTGTCCTTAGATTTTCCCCAAGGTTGTCACGTGCACCAGGTTACGTGCCGTCGATCGGGTTCGGAAATGACGTCACGCCAGGTATAAAGGTAGGAAGAGCAGGTAACACAGTACACAGACATTGAGCTCTAATGCCCAATTACGTGCCCCTCAACTCCTCATCCTCTCGGTACCGTGAGTACTCTCTCTCCCTCTCCTCTAAACCTCTTTGTACCTCCCTGTGTACATGTATAGAACAAGGATTCCTTTGGTGGGAATCCTTACTCTGTAACGGGAGCATTCTTATAGTAACTGCGTGGGCACCCGCTCTCTCATGTGTTTCCGCGAGTGGGCTCTTCCCTCGCGCCACAACTGGGCAGTTTACAGTCATTCAGGTCTCCCCTGTGACAGTTACCAAATGCAGGACACTGTAGGGCATTAACAACTTCAGATTTTTCAGATCGACTTATCAATAAAGTCGAAGTCGAGTCAAAAAGTCATTTGATGACATCATCACACAGATGCAGCGGAGGAACACAGGTGTCCAACAATGAGCAACTTTTATTAAAGTTCTCTGTAACATTAGCCTTCGGCTTGAACTGCAGCCACATGTCTCACACCTTTAAAGATTAAATTAAATTAATTTCTTATCAGTCAGAGGCTTTTCTGTAAAGCTACTTAGCTCTTCTGGACTTGACGACTCCCTGCAGTGCAGCATCACTCATGTTAGCTAGCGGATGCCGGTTCAGATGGCCGTGCATAACACTATTACTGTTATTGTACTTTAACACCGACTTGCAGATTGTGCAGGTCATCGTGCTGTTTGTGTGGTCTAGAGTGAATTATCTCCATATATGTGATGTGCGTCTGTCATCTCCTGCCTCTGCTGCCATGTCTCTCATCTAGCTCTAATTAGGGGTACGCACAACAGAGAGCGAGAAATGGCATTTCGATTCCCATGTATGTCTTGCGCATAAAATGTGAATTGACAATAAATCTCTTGAATCTTGAATCTTGTCTTGTTGTGGTCTCGTGTTTGGATTCCCCTCCATGTGCCAACGTTACCGCCTTTTTTATGAAGTGACTAAAATAACACAGGTCAAGAGGTCAAAATAATCAGAGATAAGTTTATGTGGGTTTTGTAGTGTTTTTCATGCTGATTACAAATCTGTGTTTGTAATGAATGGGCACAAATTCCCACAGAAACTCCAAAATCTTGTGGAAAGCCTTCCAAGAAGAGAGGAAGCTGTTATAGCTGTAAAGGGGGACCAATTCTATATTAAAATCTATGTATTTGAATGCAATGTCATTGAAGTCCCTGTTGGTGTAATGGTCAGGCGTTCCAATACTTTTGTCCATAAAGTTGAGCTCAATCAGCATAAAATAGCCATGTTGGAAAAGTGTCGAATGTAGCTCCTAATGAACAATTTAAAGATTCTGTAAAGCTGCATCAAGACATAGGAAGATCTACTGGGAAAATCAAAAGTAAAGAGAAGATTTGGTGTGCTTTCACTTTTTAGATCAATGGACAGTTCCACAAGTGTTATTTTATAAAACTATTTTAATATGCTCACCTGGTGCACTGTCATAAGTTTCAACTAAATGGTAGGAAGCTAAAAATTTAATTTAGACACATTAAATGGAGTTGCAATAAAACGAATTCATTTCAGTGATCCAACCTTGAGACAGCCGACTTGACATTTATTAACATGTTGCTGGTTCCCATGTACTTGAAATCTTGTATAAAAATCTAATAATGAAAATTCTTTCTGGTTTTTAGCTTATTATATTCAGGCCTACATTTATTGTCCCTGTTATTAGTTACAACTGCAGTTATTAATAAGAAAATAAAAGGATTTCAAACACTATTAAATATACAGTTCCTTCACTTTTATATGAGGTTTCCGTTACGCAAATACGGATTATGTGATCGTCGACCTCAAAGGAATACAGATGATGGTGGAACTGTTGGGCTGAGGTCCAGTCACATAAAAAAATCCGGATGTAGATCTGTGACCGGTCATGTGTACAGTGTACAGTCTAAAGTGATGAATGAATAAGTGAATCTGACTGGCATATGTTTTTGGGTAAAGTGTTATTTAAGATCAGGCTGGGCATGGTAGTGATTAAAGAGGTTGAAGTGCAAACTCAAGGTTCTCCACACACACACACACACACACACACACACACTTTTCCATTCTTCCTGAATTTATGCATTTCTCTGCATATTATCTAATCCATCCACAAACAAAAGCAAGGCCTGCCTTCATCTAGTATATTAGCTGCTGCTTGAGGCACAGTGGCATCTTTGACTGTGGACATAATTACGTTGCCTAAAGCAACAATGATATGGAGAAAGACTATGAAATGGTCAGAGCACCAGGTGCAGAGTATTTTACTGAAAACAGTTAGATTGGCACAGAGACAAAAATCTGGCTTCTAGACACGGTTCTTTAGTTAAATATAGCACAGGTCAACAGGTCAAAATCATCAGAGATAAGCTTATGTGGGTTTTGTAGTTTTTTTCATGCTGATTTCAAATCTCTGTTTAATTTTCCCCGCACTTACAGTTTTTGTGTTGAAGCTAGTTGTATATTGCATGATAGTGGTATAATTAGCATATAATAATCATATTCTAAGCATTTTTGAAGAAACAGTGTTCGCTGACTGACACTGATCATTATATCTGTGCCACAGTGTGAGCCTGTCTGACTTCGCACTGAAAATATTTAAACGGTTACTTGATTGGTGCCTGCGGTTTAATAAAAACCGCATGCAAGTCTATGGCAAATCTAATATTACTCTTAATTCAAAAAATTGATGTGACTGAAAAAAACTGAAAGCAGGTCTGAAATCTGCATGAAAAACTGGTTCCGAAAAGTATGTTGTGGTTTCTGATGATTACAAAAAAAAAATGTTTTGTTGACCTGTGTAATTGAACCGAGGCTTCCACATATGCTGAATGAGAAAGTGAAAGTGAATGTGCAGGCTTGTCTTTCACCTCTTGGTGGCAGTGTTCAGCTGCACAGTTTATCATCTAACATCTTAAGCATGAATCAAATGCAAGTGACCACCATAGGCCACCAATAAGAAGATCCTATTTGTTAGTGTGTATTGCAGTGCTATAAGACCACCAGCATACCTGGGGATTTGGTGTGATGAACTAGGAAGACCCTGAATATACCTTGCTGCAGTTTAAAGGAATTAATCATTTAAATTTTGCTTTATTGCGGTTTACTTACAATGGCCAACATTTCTGCAGTATCTTTCCTTGATCGGAACCTGGACGCAGGCAGACTGAATTCCTTGCAGTGTGAACGCTGGGGATTAGATTAAATGTTATTAGATAGAGCTGTCCCTGTTTCATCACATAGCACTCTGACATTCATTGCTTTCCTAATAAAGAAAAGTCTATAAAAAGAACACTAATAAGGCTAGAGTAATAGTAGCAATAATAAAGTTTAATGTTTAACGTTGAGTTATATTGAGGTCTTTTATTTACAATATGCTTGTGGTTTTAAATAAAAAAATCTGTATTTGTCTATAATTTTGTCCCTGTTTATAAGGGATGCGTAATAAATTGTCTGTTAATCAGTATTGCAGAATCACTGTCTGTTATAATGATATCGCAGAAGTCAACAATATGCAAATGAGCCTCTAATCACAATATTAACCTTAAAATTTGTTGACGAATCTGTGCACGAATGGGCAGGATTAAACTGCTATAGCCAGAATAAGGAGTTATATTTAAATGTGTTGGTTTTGTGAACTGTGATTTGAGCTACATAGACTGTATGGATGGAGGAGTAAATGTACCATTTGAAACAATATTTTTAAGCTTTTTAAGTCCCGAAAAGTGATGATATGGGCCCTTTAATGCTATCTAAGGCAGCAAAATCGCAATATGTAGCAGTAAAATTGCAATACTGATATGCTGCCCACATCGTGCAGCTCTACCACTTTTCAGTTTAACAGAATTGCTTATCATTTAAGCCTTAGTCAAAAGTGAGAAATACAAATCATATCACAATATTCAGCATATCATGAATATTTAAAACTTGCAATACAATTGTGTTTACGTTTTCCTCCACGTTCTTTATTGCCTATCTATTTGATCTTTTACATTTTGGCAAAAATCTGGTCTTTATTGTAAGTATTATGATTAAAAAAAACTCAATTTTATCATCCAGTAAACCTCGATCATCACAGTTTTGGCACTCTGAGTAAGATCTAACTGAAGAATATTTCCATGAATATTTTATATGTTCTAAATTCACATGAGTGATTAAGAACGTCCAAACATTCCTGTTTCCTGTGGGGTTTAAATATGAAACACAATATAGCGATGATGTGCTGCAACAGGTTGTTGAGGAAATGTCCACATGAAAATAGCTTGACAGTTGAAGTTTAAAGTAAATGGAGATGTTAAGTATCTACCTTAAAGAGGGCGTATGTCTGTATCGTATGTTTGGAATTGTTTTACTCATTTTTAATAGTTGTTAAAGTACTTGGTTCATTTTCCTCAAAAGCCTCAGGAGGAGCTGTGTAAGAATGATATTAAATCTGAATTCAGTAAAAGTCAATGTAATCTGCATCCTGTCTGCTCTTGTCTCAACAGGCCCTCAGTAAAAGCATTGGCATTCAGTAAAAGATAAAATATCTCCCATCAATCACTGCATGTTTAAACCGTTGTGCAATTTTCCCACTATCTTAAGGAGAGGAGGTTGGATTATCTCAGAGTTAAGATCAAATACAACAACTCAAGCAGAAGTAATATAGACCTCCAAGTTGTAGCTTGATTTTGAGGTTTACATGACACTTAAAAACCAGAGATTATACGACCCAAAATGGTTCAGAAGACATGCGACTGACTGCCAGTTAAAGATGTTGCAACTGATAGAAGAACCTAATATACTGAAAGCAAAAAGACAAAACACGGGCTTTGACTATGCACAAAGAACCACTGTCACTCTTATTTAGTATGAGGGAGGAAGGCTGGTAAAAATTCCAATTAATGTTTCTTAAATGTGATCTTTTCTCAGTAATTAAAGCAAACATATACACTTCATATGAGTAAAAAAGGCTGGTGAAAATTCTCCTTAATGTTTCTTTAATGTTATCTTTTCTCAGTAATTAAAGCAAACATACACATCCCATAAGAGCCCATTAATAAAATAAATAGATAGATGCAGAATCCCTTCAATGCAGAGTTATTTTGTGCACTCTCAAAACAAAAGTTGAATTTTGTGTTCTTTAAACCATTTTGTGTGGATTATGATGTGTGCTTTGTGTCATTATCTTGCTGAAAGATCCAAACACAACCAAGTTTTAACTTCTTGGCAGTGGCAGCCAGATTTTAATTTAAAATCTCCTGAAATCCGTAATGGCTTGTATGCAAAGAAAACTGCCAGAGCCTTTAGAGGAGAAACAGTCCCACAGCATCACAGACCCTCCACCATATTTAATGCTTGGTACTGGGTGCTTTTCTCTGTATCAATGTTTTTTTCAGTGTTTTACTATGTTTGGACCTGAAGATGCTACCAATTCTCAGAGCGCGGTCTTTGGAGATTGATTTACTTTTCTGACCGTCCTTTTCTTTTGTATCTACTGACAAAATACCCTTCCGTCCTCTTTCAGGCTGGTTCCTCTGGAAGAGGCTATTTAAAGTCATGCAGCTTTTTTCTTGTATATGTTTCCTCAGTTGGGCAAGTCAACACACATTTTTCTTATTACAATGGAATGCTTTTGAAACTTTCCCACGATGATGGATTTTGACCCTGTACCGCCTCATTTTTATACCCCAGTGAAACAAGAAATTCCTAATCACTACTTAAAACACTGAAAATTAGTCAACTTAAAATGAGTTACATATGCATTTACATTTCTTTAGTTTAGTTTGGTGAGCCAGTAATTGTGATTTGTGATTTTTTTTTCTTCAGTGATTGCTTTACCCTCAGATTAAACTTTTCTCAAGTGTAGGTACTTTTTAATTATGTTTTCAATATAATATTATAACAATAAATGATAAGGTGCAATTTCTATGAGCTTTTTCAATCATTTGTAGCAAGAATGCTAGTAACTTTAGAGGGTGCTGTGAAATCTAAATCTTGATTTACACATTTATAGTCTGTCTGTACAGCGACTTGTTAAGGAAAGTGTCCTGCAGATCAGTGTTTACAGTTATGCGAGAGTTATGAAAAGCACTTTTTTAAATGTAAAGCACATGTTTCTTGTCATCTTTTAATATGCAAGTTTTAATCTGTCAGTTTGTTATCTAGTATCTTATAAAAATTAGGGCATACTTACATGATTTGAACCTTGTTGCAAAGAACCCCTGGCATTTTCACTTCAAAGTCAGTGATGTGTTTCCGTTGCACAGAATTTTTCTCTTTGACACACTCACATTTCTGAGAGATGGAGATGGCAGTACGCACATTATCTGGAAACAAAGAAAAACAGAAGAGAAAATAATTAACATTTGCCTCCAAACTATATAACAGGTTTTAAGAGTTCAAATGACAGAACTAATGCATTAAAACTATAGAACTGTACCTGTGAGAATATTTAAGAAAAAGAAGATTGTCAGAAGACTTAATGTAGCTTGCATTGTCCTGTGAGTCTTGTCAGCAGGGAGCTGCAGTAGGGTGACTTCGGCTAGAATGTGTTTGCAGTTTGTCCTTATGTGACCTTCTTTTCTCTGTTTGCCCATATTTGGACAGGTCCATATCACATGGTTTCTTGTAATGACTAAGAACATAATACAGATGAATACGACATTTAAATGGACTTTCTCGCTTGTCGTGACAGGTACATGGTATAAAATGTCAGCTCTTTTGAACATTATGTATACCTGTCAGCCATAACATTAAAACCACAACCTATTGTATAGGTCCCCCTTATGCTCAAAACAGCTCTGACTTGTTGACTCCTTAACACTTCTGAAGTTGTGCTGTGTTATCTGGCACCAAGACATTAGCTTCTTAGTGTTGATTATGACAGAACCTTATGAAATTAAATAAAAAGGTCTTGTTTGAAATAAAAATGGCATTGATGTACACATCCTGTAATGCTCTCCCAGAGATGCTATGGGATCTTTTTTTTTTTTTCCTGGGAATATTGCCCACGTCACCTAACTGAGATTTCCCAGAAACCTTTTTTTAAATTATTACTTAGGAAACATTTCAGAGCAAGTCATTACAGATATCTCATTATTTATCTTCTGTTACAATATGGAACAGAATGCATGCTGTCTGACGTACAGTAAGTGTATGATTTCTCTGAGAGAAATGCGTGTAGGAAGGTTGTAAGAGCTTGCCCAGATCCTTTTTTTTTTTAAACAAATACGTTTTTTTCTGCTTCCATGTGATCTTTAAACATGGTTTTCAAAGGTGACACCATAGATCCGCCAGGGCTTTGATTGGACAAGAAGCAAGTCTAAGCAGCAAGCTTCAACTTATCATGCACCAGAGCATGTGCTGGTAAAGCAACTGTGTAGAGTAAGCTGCCATGTGTGAGTGTGATCTTCATTGTATGGAAATGCCAGAGTTAAGCATAAAGGTAGCTTACTTTATTCTGTAATCCCGTTTGGGGGTACACTCCTGATATCTGAATAAAAATCTTTACTGCTGTTGCGTTCAAGGTCAACAGCAATCCCAGACACTGACCAGTGATTAAGGGCAGCTTATGAATTGTGCAAGACAACATATGGGTTACAGTGTGTAACTGTACGCCTAAATATTAGACCTATAAAGACATAGACTATAAGTTATGTAAAAGTGTGTGAAAGTATTAGCATCTGTAATAAAGTGATGTATGGTGAATGTATAAATTCATATAATTTGCTCATAAACATCAATTCCTCAGCGTACCTTCTGTGTGAACAAGCACAGGCTACCCAGGACAACATATTTGTGAACTATTTGAACTGAATGGCAAGGATCAATGTTTGTATTTAGGAGATTAACTGTCTATCCAGGATAAGTAGATGTAACAGGTTAAGCTGAATAGCCAGGATCAACAGACGTCGTGAGTAGGACTGTCTAGGATTATTAGACATATCACATTGTAGTGTGTAATATGACCGCTACCGAAGTTCAGAGAATAAGCAGTGGGGTACAAGCAGAATGAGCAAACTTGCCCAAGTAACCATAGGCTGAATGATTTGACAGGTGAAAGAGGACCATTAGAATTTTGTGACTGTAATATAAGGCTTTAAAGATAGAATGAGTTTTGAAGTCTTGTAGCTTGTTGCACATGTCATTATAATGAGACCCACAATGACATAGGCATATATTGGCTGCTGAGTTTTGATTGGCTCTTTAAGCAAGCCAAATGGAGCTTCAGGAGTATACAATGCAAATGTTTAAGTTTAAGAACACCGAATTGGAAAGCTTTAGCTTAAACAGTTTTTCAGATATTGAAATGTTTCCGTTGCAGTACCCACTGTACGAAATATCATGAAACTGTGTGCATCCAAAATATGTGGTAGTGGTGTGGATTTTTGTTAAATTTGTACCTGAGGAATGCTGGGAAGCTAAGCTGCCAGATGTTTGACCGACGTGGCTTGAGACTTACCTGGACTGTCTTGGCATGATTCTAGCACTGTCTATAATAAATCCAATTGTTTGTGTAATTGTCAAAAAAGAGAAAAATACCAATCATTTTTGTATTCTTTTTCAGTGGAAGCCAAAATGGAGGTCATTGGCATTGGGCAATAAATATCCCAATTGCATTGCATTCAAACATTTAAAATTTCAACATTTAGCAGATGCTCTTTATCCAGAGTGACGTACCTTAGTGCTCAGTATGTATTGCTCAAGACTTTGTAATCAACAGTAAATTCCCAATTGATCGTACAGTTTGCATAATAATCACTTCGTCGATTCACTGAAAATGTACATATAAATTGATTTTTTAATATCATGTTTAATTAGGAAATTATGACAGCCATGGAAATTAAGCTGGTCATTGTTGCCTCTTTATGCAACGTGTGAGACAGAAAGAGAGTATGTTGTTTCTATTAATTTGTTCTGGGCCATTGTTGCGCTGCCTTCTCCATTGCATGAAGATGAATTCACCTAGTTCATCAAGAATAGGAAAAAGGATATTCTGGTTTTCACACGTTTATGGTTATGTTGCCATGGTTACATTTGGATAAAGCGAGGTATTCTTTCTTCTCCTGTTACATGGTGGTGGGTCTGTAATAGTAAGGATAGAAGTACTTTCTTTTGTCAGATGACTGCTCTACATAATCATGAAGTGAGAACAGGTTACAGTGCTTTTTTAGAAGATCAGTTTTACAGCCAGCCAGCTCCATAATGTTGGTAAGGATAAGTAAAAATATAATTTAAAATGTGTTTGTGATTCATTAGCTCAATCTCATACTGAAAATATAAGAATTTTTTTAATTAAAAATTTATGAAATATATGTGATCTAAGAAGCAAAACCAAAAATCCTTATCAAACACTAGTTATCGGTACCCTTAGATATTCTTATGAACAAAATGTAACCAAAGCCACCTCGGTGCCAACAAATCCTTTGGAAGTCATGCCATAAGAAAGTTGCAAGTGGAGTTCAGAACTAGATAGGATGGTCAGATGAGGTAGAAATAGGGTGTTTTGGCAAGAAACAGAAATTGTTTTTAACAAAAAGGGAGGAATGGTTGTCTTTAAAGAATCTCATTAGCACTGTTAAATATTGGTTACAAGGATCTGGATTATTTTGGGGCTGTTTATCCTGCAAAGGTTCTGTGAACCTCATTGGGATGCCATCAAGGGCTGGCATGAAGTAGATTTTACTGTATTTACTTTATTTGCCACTGCTAAAACTCAATAATTGATTGAATCTTTTAGTAGGTCAATGATCCAAAGCACAAAATGCTTCAGTAACCGCAGTGTCCAGCTTCGAACATGGCCATCCCAGTCCTGTAACTAAACTTAATTAAAAACATGTGGAGTGAGCTGAAGAGTATAGTCCAAAAAAGACTGCCCAGACATACCCCTGAGGGATCTGGAGAGATAGTGTATTAAGGAGTGTTATCAAATATCTTGGTTTGTATTCTTTAATCTCACCAAGAATTACAGAAGAAAATGTGTTATGCTGGCAAAAGGGAAGTAGCATGGGCTGCTTATAGGCTGCTAAGGTGTGCCTTTGATTATGTCTTTTGCTTTCTTAGAATATATATACTTTAGTTAAAGCTTAGATTTCCCTCATAGTTTCAGTGTGAATCCCACACATTGCTCCACGGGCACTGTGTTCCTGGCTGCCCGCTGCTTCACTTGGTGAATGGGTTAAACGCAGAGAAGAATTTTGTGGTGTTCACACTGTGTGCTGTGGTGTGTTTACATATGACAGAAATTGTAACTTTATACATTTTAGTGTGAGACTGAGTTCATTAACCACAAAGACATTTTTTGCCCTACTTTGCCAAGGGTGCCAACAATTCTGCAGCTCACAGTACGAAAGGTTGTACGAAAGCAGGGGCTCATCCAGCATTTCTCATGAAGTTTTGGGAGACTTTATCCCCCCTAACAGCTCTACTCTTCCAGGACAGGTTTACACTGGCTGTTGGAACACTTGTGCAGATTTGTCTGGATTAGTTCTGGATCACAAATGCCTCTCTAACTAAACCTAAAAGTGTTCAGTGGTGTTCCATCTCTCCAGAAAACACAGTTCCACTGCTCCAAAGCTCAAGTCAACGTCTGTTATTGGGCATGGTGTCCTTAAGATAATGTGCAACTGCTTCAGAGTGTTCCAGTACATTGGCAATGCTTTTTGTTATTATGGAGATAATAACAAGCTGTGTGTGCAGATTGAGGAGCTGTATCAACAATGAGCTCATCTGTCTATATAGTCTTTTTGTTGCTATTATAAAGAAATATTGACTCATTATAAAATATAACATTATTATTAGTAGTAGTAGTAATAGTAGTATATA